>MU223077.1:3638849-3701853 GCA_018584345.1 Thuja plicata | reverse complement strand
CCCCCCCCCCCCCCCCCCCCCTCTTAGTGTTTCAAACAATTGGTATCAGAGCTCTGGTCCTCTGAAAGAAAGTTTAACCACTTGAAAAGATTATGGAATCAACTAAAGAAAAACATTTGAAAAAGAATCTTGAAGCAGCTCTTGAAGATCTTGACAGATCTGAGAAGGAAAATGAAGAACTGAGATTGAAAAATGATGGCTCTCAAATACTTATTAAAAGGATAAGAAAAGATCTAAAAGATTGTTCTACAAGTGATCTAGGACAAATGGTCAAAAAGATTAATGAATAGAACAAATCTCTAAAAGATAAACTTGAAGACCTGGAGGAACAGCTTACAGATAGCTAGAACACCATTAAAGACAAGATTAAAGAAAGCAATCAACTGGAAGAGGAACTTCTGCAAGCAAACATGAAAGTCTTGGAATTGGAAAACATAAAGAAGAAGTTGGAATATGAATTAACAGAAGCAAAAGACAAGATTGATAAACTTCACACAAATTCTGATTTGATTCAATCCTAGCTCAATGCACAAAGAAAAAAGGGGAACACTACTGGTCTTGGATTCAGTACAACAAAAAATGAAATCAAATCATTACAAAAGAAAGAAAAAACACTTGAAGCATCTTCAGAAGCTAAGAAAGTTGAAGATACTATAGAGGTTATATCTGAATTACCTAAAAGAGAAATCAAGCAAGTTAAAAAAACTTGTTATGTATGCAATAAACATGGGCATTTGGCTAGAGATTGCAAAGAGGTAAGACCTTTTAAAGGTTATTGTTACTCCTTTAACAAGTTTGGTCATAGGGCTATACATTGCAGAACAAGTAATAAGAATTAACATCGGTAGAATCACAAAAGTATGAATCAAAACATTCAAAGAAATCAACTCTCAAGAAATTTGCAAAACATTACATGTTAGATATGCAACTATAATGGACACACAACAAAGCAACGTAGCATGATGAGAAAGAACATCAGACCTCCTATCATTTGTCACACATGTGAAAGGCTGGACATATCACAAGGTTTTGCAGATCCAAAACACAGAAACAAGAGGATCCTAAAAAGTCACTATTTGAAGAGAAAGGAGAAGTCAATTTTATCGAAGAAAATGAATATTCAAGCAAAATATGGTTTGAAGTTAAGAAGGAAAAAAATGTTGACAAACTAGTTGATGCATCCTCAGTGGACGCACCTTCTACTTCTGCATGAATAGACCTTCTTTGTCTGAGGGGGAGCTATTCTAGCTCATAACCCCTACGCGGTTGGTGTACTCACATCAGAGTATGCACCTTTGGATTCATGGTTAAAAGCTTAGATTACAGCTATGTGCATTCACACATTATCTAAAATACATCGGGATCAAAGTTTGAAAATCTCTATGCATGGTTGCAAGCATTAAATGCGGCAAATTGTATAAAAAGAAGTTCATAGTCGATCATTTTCACAATTACATTCAAGAGCACAGAAATTGAAGAGCATTAGAGCACTAAGACATCAAAGAACGGAGGCATAAATAGTTTGGCAGTTGGAATGAATGAATAATAAGTTTGAAGCGGAGCCCTAGCCGTCGCACCATTTCAAAATTTTGTGAAAACCATACATAAGCAAACAAACAAGTAAGTATGGCGACCCCAGTTATGTTTGATGTAGTAGAGAGGAAGAGGTTCATATTTAAGAAGCATCCATTTAAATCCATACTGGATGATGTGGAAGGGGCTTTCTTCAAAACCCCGCTTGGTGTTGTTCACGTGGAAGATATCTGCAAGTACATTTACTGTAAAAAGGAATCATTAGGAGATGATAATATAGCTTCTCACAGGGCATCAATGCTAAATAAAGACTTCACATTCAAAGATGAGTTTGTGCACTTACAAGATAACCCTATTGTCGAGTATTCGAATGCGCATGAGTTTGAAGAACTAGAATGGGTGAAAATTTAGTTAAGAAGAATTCATGATGATCTTTTCTGGATTGGAGATGTCCCAGTTCAAATCACTACTAAACTAATCCATCAGTTAACAAGACTTCCAATGACTTGACCTATGCTTCCCACTAGAAAGGATGTCAAGAAATAAATTGAGAAAGTTTGTTTTTCTAAGAGTGATAGGCACGGAATGACAATTGACCCTATCAACGAACACGACATTAAACTCATGACTATGATACTTGGATACAAGTTTCACCATGCAAGTAGATTGAATAGTGTATATGCTGTAATAGTTCTTGCAGCTATCAAAATAGCGAAGGACAACACCCAATACAACCTATGTGAGATCTTGCGTGGTCAATGGATTGACAATATAAGAATCATCAAGCATGATAGAAGCAAAACATTCAGGTTTGGATCTCTGATTATCTATTTATATCACCATATAGTTGGAAAGGTTGCAGACCTTTATCTAGACAAAAGAAAACCTACAATGACTCAGATATCTCTTAAAGCCACAGTAGAAAGAAGTGCAAGAGATAAAATGGATATGGACATAAAGATATCAAGGGTAAAAATGCAAAGTAGGTTCAGACTATCTGAGAAGATCGTTGAAAAATATAGGGATACAATATGCTTTATGGTAGAGATAGATTGCACATGCATGAAGGCTGTTGAGCCTAGAACTAAGTGGATTCATCCACTAGGGTATGAGGTAGAATACCATGTGCTAGAAGGATATGCGTAGGTCTTATTGTTAGCACCTAAAGACCCTAATGAACCTAGATGGGACACCTACAGAGAAAAGACTAATGAAGTGGATATTGAACTACAACTTTCTATTAACAAGAGGAAAGCATCCAGAATGACAGCCAACATTCTGAGAAAGCATGGAGTCACACAAGAAGATTTGGATAAGGCAAAAGAAGCCAAAATTGAACAAGTTAAAATTGAGAAAACTGTTGAAACTCAGAAGAAGAAGCAGAAGAAAAATGAGGAGAGTACCACTGCGCCTACCAAAACCATTGATCTAGACACTTCTCCACCTTCTGTACCTAGAAAGAAACCAAGAGGAAGGAAGCAAGCAGCTACAAATCATCCATCCTCAAGAGCTACTCGGAGAAAAGCTAAGAATATTCAAGCTCCTCCTGAGGTAGGCTATAGAACCAGTCTAAATATCTTGAAGAACAGGATTATAAATGAAGGAAGATTGGATAGACTTTCCAAAGTCTATGACAAATATCAAGAAATTGATAAGACTGAGATACATTCTATGGTCATATCTCATATGATCAAGTTTAAGAAATCAGTTCTTGAACTTAAGACAATAATTCCAGATCAATTATTTAACATATTGGAGATCATGAAAAGACATGCTATAGAAGAAGACATGAAGATTAGAGAAGGAACCTTGGATACTCTTCTTCCTATTTGTTCACATGATGAGAAGGCTATTCTATTAGATCTAGTAAAGCCTCATCTCCGTAGTAAGACAAGAACTCTACAAATTATGAACAAAGAAATGAGTAGGTTGGAAAGGAGACTGAAAAGGCATTTGCACAAGTATTTATGGACAGACATATGTATCCACCAACGACGCCTACAGCAAAGGTCACCCCAGCTCCTCCAAAACAGGTTACAACTCTAGAAATTCATATTGCACCTATGACAGGTCCATAGGATTCAGTGCCCACAGTGACAATGACTTCTGAGACAGCTAAAGATACAAAAGATACTATAATAGTTGACAATGTCAAGATATCTATGACATCTTTTGATAATGATATGTATAAGGTTGATGAAGCAATGAACACAGGTGAAACATCTCTACAATAGAATGAAGTTCCTTCCATTGATGCAATAGACTTGGATAAGGAGAAAGATACTCAAGATAATGAGACACCAGTGAAGGATATTTATGTCAGAAGTGAATGTGTTGACACAAGTCAGAATACTATTTTATCAACATCCACTCAACCATCTACATCATTGTTGTCAAGTTAACTCCTGACTCAGCAAGTCTAGATGCATGCAGAGAAGAAGACCTTATCAAGATCAACATCCTTGCCATGGAAAATGCAAAAGAGAAATAGGTGATGGGGAACCCTCGCTTTGTGGAATCAATAAAATTTTTGAATGAACTAGTTCCTGCTGATAAAAAAATTGCCAAAGTACAATCAGTTGAAGATGTAGACAACATCTTATCAAACTTCAAGTCACACTTCACTAGCTTTGTAGAATCTTCTACTAAAATTGCAGAAGATGAATACAAGAAGGAGAGATTAAATGACTTGGTAAAGAACTTTACCTTATATCTAAACTCCTTAAAGATTGGGCAGGCCATATTGAAGGAATTGGCAGAGAAAGGAAAGAAAATCATAGCAAATTGTATGGATAGAGTGAAGCTCACCTCTGAGCACACTAAAAAGATAACAGAAGCAGAAGAAATGGTGGACAACATAAGAAAAATAGTTGAAAATTCCACGCAAGATATGAGCATATGCAAGATAAGGGTAAGGCAAACTTAGTTGAGGAATGCACTTGCGCCATCCCTAGTAGTTCTCAATGAGAACATCAAATAGATTGATAGCACAATATAGACATATGATCAAGGTCCTTGCATAAATCTAATGAAAATGGAAAAGTTGACATATGCCGTATGCACGCATCTTCAAACTGTTGAAGCAATGAAAGTGTTTTGGCAGAAAGAGATTAAATCTCTTCAAGTTGTGTACCCAGAAGTCTATATAGAGTAAGTATGTTGAGGAATTATAGTTTTTGCACACCTTTGTCATTAATGTCAAAGAGGGAGTAGTATAGAATGTGTATATGAGGAGAAGTATATATGTATATATCATTAAGTATTATGATATACAGTCATTTTTGTATGAAGTCATTTTGAGTGACTTAGCCACATTCCTTTGTTGCCATAAATGAAAAAAGGGGGAGATTGTTGGAAATTTCACTTCCTAAGGAAGCGTGACTTACTTTGTTTCATCAATTATGGCAACAAATTCATACTAAGTTTTTGTCAAAGATAACTTAGAAGATAAAATGACTAAGTACAGAAAACAGGACAGACAGAGAGATATAGAGATCAACACATCAGCGCACATGTTAGAGATCACACTAGAACATGTGTGCTTAGATATATACTCTATGGTGTATATACATACTAGATCCAAATGTGAAGAATACGAAACATCAATATGGAAAAGTTACAGACAGATTAGTAGACCTGCAGTCCAGGAAACATAGCATGGAAGCCGACTACAGTTTTGATCAACATGTATGATTTTATAATGTAATGGCTAAGCGCCTTTAGTTATAAGTTTCCAATAATTTAATTAATTTTATTGTAAACATGCTTGGGCCGACTTGTTTGGAAGCATTGTATATTTTTATTTTAGGGCCGACTAATGATTTGTTTTGGGTCACGCCTATTCGGATTTAAAGATATAAGTATGTAATGTAAAGTTATGTTACAAGTGTCGATGATTGTTTAAGAAGAATTTACAGAGGGATAGCATAATGAAGTCAAAATATGATATAGCTCTTTGAAGAAGTAAGAGCATCCATGAATACATAGAACTGATCAGACAACAGTGTCACTACAACAATTCATTTTTGATATAGTGCATATCAACATTCAGAGGGTTGTAGCCTTCATCTTATTGGACAGTGAGTCCACCACCCCTAACAGGGTTATTGTAAAAGACTCTTAATAGGGTCAGACCCTTAACTAGGTCATTGTACTCAATTTGTAAAGACTGCTTCTAGCAGGGCAAAGGAACTTTAACAGGTTCATTACACCTAGTACAATATTTTGTGGGTACTAATCCCCACTAGAGTTTTCCTCTGATCAAGGTTCTCCATAATCAAATCATGTGTTATGTGTTCTTGTTTTAAGATTCTTGAATGCATATTTGTTTTATGTTTAATTGGCTGAAATATAATAAGTAAATAAACACTGATTCACCCCCCCCTCTCAGTGTTTCTAACAACTTCATGTATACCCTCTGTCTAGTTGAATTCTTCACCCTAGATTTTAAAATCCTCTCTGCTTGGATCTTGAATTTGGATGTAAGGCTTCAGTACTGACACCATCCAATATATCTTTTTTATTTTGGTTTATGTCTCACAATGGTCCCTTGAACTTGACTAGGTCTTCCACAATTAACACTAGTGAGATGCTCAAATTTGAAGGAAGCTCCACTTATAAGAATTATGTCCATACTTGGCTAATACCTTGCATGGTACCAATATTTTCATCTGCAACTTTGTAGGCACTCCCTTCTGCAATCTAGATTTGTTTAGATGAACCATGACATAGTCTCCCACATAATATTGAACATCTCTTCATTTTTCATCCACCTTCGCTTTTGAATTGTGTGTGGGCTTTGTTATTGTCCTCTTGAATTTCTCCTGAATATCTTTAATTGTCTAAGAGAATTCCTCTATGTTACCACTCCTATACTCCATGGATCCTAGATCTCTAAGCTCACATACACCCCTTGGGTGCATCCCATATACTATTTCAAAAGGAATTCTGCCAGTAGTTCGATTAACACTATCATTATAGGCATACTCAACTTGTGGAATCACTAGATCCCATGTCTTCCCATATTCCTTAGTTAGGAAGCTAAGAAAGTTACCTAACACCTTATTTATCACCTGATTTTGACCATGTGTTGTTGGATGGTAAGTTGATCCATAAGAAAAATTAGTACCCAATCAGCTCCATAGGGTCATCAAAAAATGAGTCATAAACTTGACATCCCTGTCTGATACAATGCTTAAGGGTAGTCCATGTATCCTCACAACCTCTTTAAAGAAGAGATGAGAAATATAGCTTGCATCATGGGTGGTTTTACAAGGAATGAAATGAATCATTTTATTAAATCTATCTACCACCACATAAACACTATCCAACCATATCTTGGTCTTAGGGAGACCTACGATAAAATCCATGCTAATGCACTCCCAATGTCTATTGGAAATTGTTAAAGGTTGGTACAAACATGAATTTATAGCTCCACCTTTGGCTTTCATACTAATAACACATTTCTCAACATACCTTCTGACATCTCTTGGAAACTTGAGCCAATGATAAAACCTCTGCACTAACTCCATGGTTTTGTTGATGCTGAAATTCCCATTTAGGCTACCTTTGTGCTTCGCCTGAATGAGATTTTTTTCTCATTGAACCCTTTGGGACACATAACTAGTTTCTATTAAACAAAAGAACACTCTTTAATGTATATTCTAAAAATTGACAGTGAAAGTGATTTTAGAAATCAGAACATAGCTTGTAGGCATCAGAAAAGTATTCATGATCTCTATAGAGGTCCTTCAAACTCTCTATGCTAATACTTTTAAGTTGAACTTCTTGGACTGTCAACATCCTTCTACTAAGTTCATCTGCCACCTTATACAACTATCCTTTTTTGTGGTTGATAGTAAATGTAAAGGCTTGTAGATATTCCATCCACTTGAGGTGCCTATTACTATATTTCTCTTGTGTGTTCATGTATCTTAGTGCCTGATTTTATGTGAAAACCAAAAAATCCTTAGGAAGGAAATGATGCCTCCATTTCCTAAGTGACTCCACTAGAGCATATAAATCCAAATCATAAGAAGATTACTTCTTCTTGGCTTCATTGATATTTTCACTAAAGAAAGCTATAGGCCTATCCTCTTGCCTCACACCTCCTCCTACTGCCACTCTACTTGCATCACAATCTATTGTGAATAGCTTATTTAGTGCATGAGCACCTAGGTTAGAATGTGTTTTCAGTTTGTAAGGTGTTTTTTCCTACCACTTTTGTAATGACCAAGGTCAATTCGGTGAATAAACACCATTGTTTCTTAGTAGTTTGTTTTTCAGTTTAGTGTGTGTTGAGGTAGTTTGTAAACCTCTGGAGATCCAACCAAGGCTCTAACAAGCAAAAATAGTGAAGTAGGACTAAGTTATAGTTCTTAGTTTACACTGGTTCTCATCCAAATCTGTTGCTCGGGAATGCTACTCAAGAATCTTTCTTGGGTTGCACTATGTTGATCACATTACTCTATGTTTCTTGGTAATGGTGTTCAGAATGCTCAGGAATGTCACTCGGTGATGTCGCTCAGGTTATATGATGTTGCTCGATGATATTGTTCAAGGTTTTTTATGTGTGCCAAGTTTGTTTTGACACTCAGGTGTTGATGATTTTGTTCATACCAACACTCATTCTGATGCTTTGTGAGGTCAACACTGATGTTCAGCAATGTTGGTTAACAATGCACAAATCAAGGCTTTGTCTTTTATGACCATCCTATTAAATCTTAACAGCTCAATATGTATCACCTTGTCTTCAATGGATAGTTACACCTAGCCAAAGTGATAGGAGGATTCTGAATGGTCACCCATACCTAAATTCACGAGGTTGGTGAAAGTTATTGGAGAAGCGCGGGATAAATATATACCTGCATATTGTTTCATGGATGCATATGCATTGTAATAGTTAGAAGAAGTGAATAGAAGTTGGAGAGTGCATTTTTAGTCTATTTTTGAGTTTCATTGTTTGTTTTCAAGTGCATATAGATTACTTTTTGTTTTGTTTTGAAAGATGTGAGTTCTTAACCCATTTTGGGTAGTGATAGTTCATGGCTCCTTGAGGTTTTTGAATTCATGGTGAGAACCATGTGCCTAGATAGATTTCAAGAGGAGCCCTTCTACATAGTTTTAAGTTTTTTTAGTAGGAGAAGTGTTAGACATGTAGGTGGAGATCTTACCCTAGGTGAGCTTGAGGATAGTTCAGTTAGGGACGAAAGGTGAAGGAATATGTTGAGTGTATTGGCTAAATGAGTTGGTTTAGCTAGAAGGATGAATCTACCCTTGTAGGTTTAGTAACCATGGAGAGATATTTTTAATGGGGGACTGGGTCTTGAGTGAAGGGTAAATATCTTAGTGACTTCCCTTGGCATAGGGTTTAGAATACCCTCTAAGGTCTGAGAAGGAGACCTTAGAGAAGAGTCAGGATGAAACTCTAGCATTGGACCCACTAATCCTCACATCATATTGGTATCAGATATAGAAGATTTGGGCTTGTGTTGTTTGGGTGTTATTTTCAGTGGAATCTGTAGATTCATCAAAAATGGTGACCAACGCAAATATGGAAAACAATATAGAAGAGAAAATGGAGGAGAATAAACTCTTGAAGGAACAGTTGGCTGAAATGAAAAAAAAGTTAGAAGTGTAGCTTAGGACTGCAGTAGTCAGTGAACTGATGAGAGAAGCTGATGGAAAGGGTAAATCAATGGCTGAGGAAGATATCATAGAAGAGCTAGACCCTATGCTTCAAGAAGAAACATTCTTGAAAGCATTGAAGAAAATGAGTGGTAAGTCCTTAGAAGGTGTGCCTCTATTTAGTGGCAAGATGGAACCAAAATTAATCATTGATTAGATAGAAGGTCTCAAGAATCACTTTGATTGTGATAGTGTGACTGAAGCTCAGAAAGTAAGAATAGCTAAGACAAGATTGAGAGGAATTGTTTTCACTTGGTGGAAATTTTTCCAAGATGAAAGGACTAAAGAAGGAAAAAACCCCATAACCAGTTGGAAAGGTATGGTGGCCAAGATGAAGGAAACTTATCTTCCTGATGATTATGAAGTGTAGTTGAAATATGAGACAAAAAGACTTAGAATTTAGTGCTTATACAAAATAATTCCATAAGCTATGCTTGAGGTCACATGTGATGGAAGAAGAAATCCTAAAAGTAGAAAAGTGTCTGAATGGTCTCAAGTGGAGTATCCAACAGGAAACTAGTATCTTAAGCCCCAAGAATGTACACCAACATTACCAAATATCTGTCAAAGTGGAGGAGAAGTTCAAGAAGAAGCAAGATTCAAGTAGTACAGGAAGAAGAAGAGGAAATAGAGGTCATACAGGAGGATCAACAGAAAGGAAATCTAAAGCTAAGAATCAAAGTGAGTCCAAACTCATTGAGAACCAAGGGGAATCCAGTAACACAAGAGGTGGTTACAATAGAGGAAGAGTTTTAAATAATAGTTCAAGAAGAAGAACCAATAACCAAGGGACATGATCTTATTTCTCTTCAATGAAGTGTTACAACTGTCAACAATTTGGGCATCCTATATATTAGTCTCCTGAGAAGATTTTTACATCACAAGGAGGTGAGAAGAGAGTCCACTATGTGCAAGAAGAGTCTTCTAGCAGCAAGATAATAGACATTTCACTAGATTCTGATATGGGAGAGAATCTAATGATTCACAGAGCACTCCTCAAAGAACCCAGCAAAGAAGAGCCAAGCAAAAGAAGATATTTGTTTTGAGTCAAGTGCAAGGTACTTGGTAAGGTATGTAAAGTTATCATAGATTAAAGTTCTGCTAATAATATAGTTTCTTTAGAAGCTATTGAAAATTCAAATTTAAAAAGGATTCCTTATACTAATCCTTATATGGTTGCTTGGATGAATAAAGATCACATGCATTAGTTAATGAACAAGTTTGGGCCAAACTTTCCATATGGAGATATAAGGAACAAGTGCTATTTTATATCCTACCTATAAATGCTTTTCATTTATTATTGGGTAGAGCATAGCAGTTTGATAGAGCTGTAGTGCATGATGGAGTTAAGAACTCCTATTCCTTTAAGAAAGATGGTACTTGGAGGTTGTGTACCGATACCAAGGCCATAAATAGGATCATTATTCAGTATATGTTCCCCATACCAAGGATAGAATATTTGATAGATTGTTTCAGTGGAGCTAGATATTACTCCAAAATAGATCTTAATATTGGATATCATTAGATAAGAATCAAAGGCGGAGATGAGTGGAAGACTTCTTTTAAGACTACTGAAGGACTGTATGAGTGGCTTGTTATGCCTTTTGGGTTGTCAAATGCCTCAAGCACATTAATGAGATTAATGAATGAGGTTTTGAAGGAATTCATTGGAAAATGGGTTGTAGTGTACATAGATGACATCCTAGTGTTTAGCAAAGAAAAAGAGGATCATCTCATAAATATAAAAATGCTAATGCAAAGATTGCATGAGGAAAAGTTAATAATCAACTTGGAAAAGAGTGAGTTCATGAAGAAAGAGTTGGCATACTTATGTTTTGTTATCTCAGAGGGTAACTTGAAGATGGATATAAGAAAGGTGGAATAAATCTTGAATTGGCCTACACCAAAGTCTGCTACAGAGGTAAGAAGCTTCCATGGATTAGCACAGTTCTATAGGAAGTTCATCAGGAAGTTTAGTGAAATTAGTGAACCTATTTTAGATACCATCAAGGGAGGTATGAAATCCAATTTCCAATGGAATGAGTAGGCTGATAAGGTATTTGAACACTTTAAGGAAAGGATAGCGACTCAACCACTATTGGCACTTCCTAGTTTTGACAAATTATTTACCGTGGAATGTGATGCTAGGAATATTATTGTCGGTGCATTTTTGAGTCAAGAAGGAAAGCCAATAGCTTTTCACAGTGAAAAAATCAATGATCCGAAGAGGAAATATTCCTCATATGATTTAGAATTATATGCATTAGTCAAAGAACTAAGAAAATGGAGACATTATCTCCTCCCTGAGGAATTTGTAGTCTTTACCAACAACCAGGCTTTAAGTTTTCTAAATTCATAGTATAAACTAAGAAATAATCATATGAAATGAGTGGAGTATATACAATCCTACACCTTCACCATAAAGAAAAATAAAGGAGTACAAAATAAGGTAGCAGATTCATTGAGTAAAAGGTTGCTCATAGTACAAGAAGTTCATTTAAGAAGCATTGGCATAGAAAGCTTCAAGGATCTGTATCCAGTAGATGGAGACTTTTTAGAAGCATACAAGGGTATCTCAAGATTTTCAAAATCATTTTCATAGTGATTATTCTAAGTATACTCTTCAAAAAGGTCTTTTATTTAAAGGAGGACAATTTTGTGTACCGAGAGGTGCAATGAGGGAGAATTTAGTAGAAGAGAAGCATAATGGTTCATTAAGTGGACATTTTGGGTTGAATAAAACTCTAGAATTGGTAAAGAGATACTACTATTGGCCAAAAATGAGTAGGGATGTCCAAATATATGTAGATAATTGTATATTCTGTCAAAATGCAAAAGGGACTTCATCCAATGCAGGATTTTACCAGCCCCTTCAAATCCCAAATAGACCATGGTAATTCCTCTGTATGGATTTTGTAGTTGGACTACCAAAAACCAAGAAAGGAATGAACAACATCTTTGTGATTTTTGATAGGTTCAGCAAGATGGCTCACTTTGTTCCATGTAAGACCATACGTCATGCATGTTACATAAAAAATTTCTTCTTTAGAGAAGAAGTAAGGATACATTGTGTAGACGTCCAAAAATATTAATATTATTATTAATATTAATTTCCCTTTTGTTCATCTAACTATTTAATTTAATCAATTAAATAGTTTCATTGTTAGTATTTATCAATAAACTATATACTATTCTAGGGTATTTTATTTATATACATTTGTGTCACAAAACTCCCCCTTTTAATAAATTTATATTTATTGAAAAATCCCCCTAAGCTATGATTTATTCAAATCTAATTTTAATTATAATCTAAACCATGCCTAGAGACTTATTAACCAAATACAGAAGTCTACCATAAGCCTACCCTATTCCTACTCTACACCCATCACCTCACTTACTAAACATACTTCTTCACCTAATTATCCTCTGATCCTACTTAAAAAGGTGATTCCTAACCCTTTTAATGCTAATAGAATGCTCACACATGTGTAAAAATTCTCTCTAAAATGGTCACCCATTCCTCTTAAATACTCTCACATATTTGTCCCCCGCTTGAAAATCTTGAGCCACTCAAACATTTAATGCTATGTTTGACTTCAAAATGGCCATCCCTTCCAACCCCATGTGTCCCTTATGTGGCTCTTATGTGGATACCACATAGGTGCCACCTCATTCAATCCCTTCTCTTCTCTCCCAAAAATCTATAAATAGAGGCCTTCTCCTCTTGTATTGGCATCTCTCATTTTGTATTGTTATTATGCTATTTTAGTTTTAGAAGCTCATTTCTAGTTTTCATGTTCTTCATTCTTAAATCAATTAGAAGTTACATGCTAGGATAATGTTTAATGAATCATAGTTTTTATCTTGCATTTTTCAAATCAATTTCATAATTTAGGATGTCATCTTTTGAGAAGAATTTGAGACTAGTTCTTCATACTAGATCTTGAAATCTCTTTTTTTCATCCAATCTTGCATTCATAGTTGCATTGAATTGGGGATCTAATCCATTCATTTTTGAGAGAGCACACTCACATCCAATCTAAAATATAAAATCAAACAAGTAATATAGGGTGAAATAGCTTGTTTTAGCTCAATCTGGTGTTATGAAGATTTCTTGTTGGTTCTTGTGTATTTCATGATTTTATATGTGCTAACCCACTAACATTTTATGTTTGAGATTGCTCCCAATAGGTTGAAGATTTCCTCATACACATTCTGTAATTCCTGGTGGACCCACATCCCTATAATCCTTCTAATTCTCTTGTTTTCTGCTCTCATTTTGGCAAAACTCACAGACTGGTGTCTATTATTAACACAAAGGTGTCTACACAAACGTCAGTTCTTCCTAAACTTTTGTTCAACATTTGCAATTCATGGATTGGCATCTCTGTTTCAGAATATTTTGTTGATGTTTTATAAACCTAACATTTTCTTTTTCAAGTTCTATTGTGTTTCCTACTTTTTTTTGGTATTTAAGCATTCTAATTTTTAACATAAATCAATCTTACAAGAAGTTATAATGTCAAAATTTCACTAAAGGGAATAAATTCTTGATAAATCATTAAAGAACATCATTTTTTAAGGGTTAATAAATCTCAGCGTAGGCTTTATGGTCAATTTGGGAGATAAGAGAGAAAGAACAATAATTATTTTTGCTATGGTTTTTGGCCTTGCTAGTACAACAACATCTGCACAAATGCTGGTTCAATTTTTGGAATTTGTGCAAAAATGTTGGTTGATACCAATCATTGTTCAGTGTTTGCGCTTCACAGACCAACGTCTACACTGGTATAGCATTTTTTTTGGTTCTCTGTGTTTCCTAGTTTTTTTTGTTGTTTTTGTCATTTTTTGGTAAAATACAGAATCAATGGCTATGCCCTGAACCAGCGTCTGCGCTCTGTCAGAATTTTATTTGTCATGTTCTAACAAATTTTTGAGTGGTTTTGTGTTTTTAATGTTTGTCAAAGGCCAACTTTGTAAAACTACTAACTAGTTTTGTTGCATCACCGCTTGCAAAAGACATGAATTCCAAAGATTACTCACATTTGTCTTGTAGGTTGCCTCAATTTAAATCAACCAAACAATCATGTTTTTTTATCATTTTCTTAGGCACTAGAATAATTAGAGAGATATTTTTGTCTATTCCAAAGAAAGTGTTAGGGGATTATGCTCTCTTCCTTTTTTGGGAAGATCAAAAACCTAGACGCATTTGCTTTGTGGTAAACAATTAAATCTTCGGGAATGAACTAAGATTGTCTTACGTGTTTGTGGAGAAAATGATACTGGATAGGAGAGTATGCTCTTTTCCCCTTGTGGGACAATAAAAAATCCAGACTCCTTTTTGTCATCAATCCAATTTCTTTTCAATTTAATCTTTTAGATGGGTGTGTTGGTTGAGAGAAAACCTCCTAGGAATGACACATGTGAGAATGAGGTGAAAGCGACACCACTCCAACTCATATTAATCAAATTTACTCTTTGGGGTTAAATCCTTGGGATTCAATTGGCATTTGAGCTTATACTCGGCCCTCATCTAACTTAATTATGGCCTCGCAGTCTCAATCACGTTTATGTGACCACTTTTGTCAAGGTACTCTATGGGGATATACGCCTGAATCATGCTTGTGTGGACATAGAGGATACAATCAAATAGAGACCTTTAATAAGTACTCTAGGCATAGAAGCTACCCTGTTCACCTCCAAATGGTGATTTATTATAGTTCAAGGGGAGGGGAAAATCTCCCCCCAAGATTCTCATCATACGTGTCCTAGGGTTTTATGTTGCAAAAGAGATCTTCGTAGCACGACAACAATACCTGGAAAAAGGAAAAAAGAGGAGCGCCCTTCTGGGGGTTACACTATTGTGTGAGTCAAAAGACTACCAATGAATGGGCCTATAATATTTCATGCAAAGACAATCCTTAGGTAGACTTGTGCTTGAAGTGTTTGAAGAACATAGACAATTCCCAAATAGGAACGAAATACCCTACAAACCAAATTTTTTACACTTGCTTGTATCCTTCAAGATTGCTTTGTCTCTTGTCAGATTATTTTCAAGACACATGCCTATTATTTTCTGATTTGACTTTTATGAAACTAGTTTTTACCATGGAAACAATCTATTTAAAATCAGATAGAGATCAAGCTTTTTCACAATCATCAAAACACTATCCTTTTGTAGACTATAGCGAGCTTCAGAATTTGCCAAAATATTCAAAATTTCATCTTTTATGAGATATGTCCTAAAACCTTCAATTTCTCTTCCAAAATCAAATATTTTCATAGGACATGACCGATTCCAAGAAGCACAAGAAGGTGAAAACTTTGTTACCCCCCGTGCATAGAGAACAGAAGAATAGAACCCGAGAGGCTACCAAGTACCAACACATCATTGATTCCATAAAGCAAGAAACTTGCAAATGGGAAAAATTTGACAAAGTGATATACAACAACAAGATTTTCTCGCTTCATGGAAAAATAACATCTAAATGCTGCTTTTCTCAGATTTCAGCAATATGACTAGCTGGTCTACCACAACAAACAATCATTCCTCCTCTTCTTAGGATCACTTAGCTTGCAGTTTTAGGACCTCCCTTAGGTTTTCATCTTTATAAACACATAAAAAACTTGTCCAAACATAATCTTGCATAATCTAATCCAATCCTAATCAACCTAGAATCATAATCCAAAGCCTCCCTAATCACATCACTCACTTGGTGTTGCATCCCCTTTTGAGTTTCTTAGAACCTATATCTTAATCATAACCCCATCCTTAAGTGTCCTTAAAATAAGCATTGTTAAGGATAATCCCTTTTTCCTTTGCAACCTCATCACCTTGATCCAAAGGTTGGTTCACATTGACAGAGAATTTCATCCTCCTAAGACCACAAGTCTATCCTAGGTAGACAATCACATCCACTTGATATTACACTAGGGAAAGCAACCCTTAATCCTTGAATACATCAAGTCATCTTTAGTCCTTAGGAGCATACTCATCATGCTAGGTCTGTGTCATCTAAAATCCTAAGTCCTAGCACCATCATCCTTAGCTTCCTAGGAACATCCTTGCTTTACATATTGCATTTTATATCCCCTTAGGCTAATCATTTCATGCCACCAGTTACACAATCCACTAAGAAGAGGAAGGACATGGACCCTAATCTTGTAGCTAGTTCATCTAATCTGGTGATTGAACAAACTAATGCTATGGTATCCTATGCACCTCAGCCCAATAAACAAATTGAGCACATTTGGGTAGATACTAATGAGACTCCCACCATGAGTACCATAGAGACATTTATCAATCATCGAGGGCATGTTCACATGGTGAATGCCATGAGTGGATATAATAGTAGTCAAGTCTATTAGACATTCAGCAACAAGGACTTCAACTCCTGCCTTGGCTTATACCCACACTTGTCACATGACCTATGGCAGTCCCAGGGGAATATTATCATTGCATTAGAAATGAAGTTGTTGATCTACTTCAGCGAGACCTATAGGTGGGAAATCTTATTTCACAAGTAGTCCAACCTTCTATCCCAACCTCCATCATGCACATGACATCTCCATCTACCTCAAGAGCTCTGCCTCTTAAGCCAACATCAGCAACACAAGAAACACCTCCTATCACTACGCAAGCACCTCCTCAACCTGTATTTTATCCACTTTCACAAGCATCCCCAACATTTGTAGCACACTTTCCACCACCACAAGTCAACACTCAACAAACCACCATTTGAACCATCACCACGCAACCCATTCAAAATGCAGTAACCAGTTCGCAACATCAAAGCACCCGAATCTCCATGCATGTTCCACCTTTGTCTTCCACCGCATACCCATAATAGAAAACACACTTCACCACAAGATTTCCACCTACCAACAACTATAGCCAACCCTTATTTTCACAAGGGCCAACCTTCCCCACTCTACTAGTAACACAAATGCAACATTTTCCAGCAGTTTTGCCTCAAACGCAACTCAACCCATATCCTCCCATACAACAAATATCTACCAATCCCTTCACCATAGCACAAACTCCCATCTCACCTACCCAATAGTAGCAACCAATCTAGTAGCAACAACCTATCCAAAAACAACAACCAATCTGACAACAACAACCTATCCAACAACAACAACCTATCCAACAACAATAACCAATCCAACAGCAACAACATATCTGACAAAAACAACCAATCCAACAACAACAATAGAAGAAACAAAATGCCAACCCATTCACATCACAAGAAAAACAACAACAAACCAACCCCTTCATAGCTGCACAACCAATCATCCAAATTACCAAGAACTTGCAACCAGAAACGCAAGGGGCAAATCCATTTACGACACAATCCCTGTAGAAGCTTGCTAATTCTTTCACTAACAGGCACACTGTCATCCCACCAACATAGTAGCAATAGACTAATTTCACCAACTATCTAGCCATGCCATCCTCCATTGTATCACGAACTGTTCCACCACCACAACAATCTAGTGTTCCCATTAACACCAATTAACTAAATACAACCACTCAGGGCATTCCACCATAAAATACCTATCCCCCACTATAAGAAGTCCCCCAATAGGCTAAACCCACTTATCCAATGCCTCAGCAAATACAAGAATACTTACAACAGTTACAACAACCCTATCAGACGTCACTACATCCTCCAACATAATTTTCCCTTCATCCTCAGCTTCCACCACAACAACCCATCTATGCTGACGTACAACCTCCATACCAAACACCACAATATCCTCCATAGAATCCCCCATAATTACCATTTGATCCATATTAGATCCATGGAACTAATGCAATCACAGTTAATAATCCTCCCCCAGAAATCAATCACGAATAGGAGGAAATGAAGAACGCTCTCAAAGAGGTAAAAGAAGGTACCAAATCTAAAACATTCATGTTTGAAGAGGTGTGTCCTTACCCATTTGATAGATCTATCATTGCAATACCCTTCCCCAAGAACTTTGAAATACTCAAGTTTGATAAATATCAGGGGAAGGGAGATCCTGTGAGCCATGTGAAAGAATTCTACATGGCCTGCTAGGAAGTGGCCTATAGAGATAATTTCCTCATGAGACTATTTCCCAAAATCTTAGGAGGGATCATTCTTGAGTGGTTCTACAAAATTCCCTATGCCAAAGTCTCTACTTTCACCTAACTACTAGAGAAGTTTGTGGCCCAATAAGTGCACAATGTAGAAAATGAACTCTCCGTCTTTGATTTATGTAATTCCAAATAGAAGGGAGGAGAGAGCCTAATTGATTACCTTCAGTGCTAGAAAGGTCTTACTATGAGGTTATCGTATCAACCCCCTAAGAAACATCTCATTAAAATCTTTATTAACAACCTCCATCCTAACCTTTCCTATCATATGTGCATGAATTGTATATAAACTTAACAAGACATCAAAATCAAAGGCATGGATCTTGAATAAAATCTCATAGAAGACAGTTCCATCAAGCACTACAAAGAATCCCATCCTGAAAAACATAATAATGATCAATCATGGCATTTGGAACAAGAAAAAGAATGCAGTAATTAATGGAGTCACAGACACCAAACATGTTCAATTCATGGCGGTCGGTCCCAATGCACCTACCCAGACTTATCAGCAAGCACCGTCATTATACCCTCAACTTCCTCCCATGTATCAACAACCCACTCCCGCATACCACCAACTGATATACCAACAAAACATATTCCCTCAATGCACAACTATCTATCCCCCTCTAGGGACATTGTATTAACCCAACTACTATGGTCCTATGAACCAAGAGAATGCTATATCAGTCCCACATAGAAAACCAAGGCCTCGCACTCAAAAAGTGCCACAATGCACGTTTATCCCCTTGGGTGAACCCATATATGTCATCTTCCAAAGAATGGTCCAAGCTAACCAAGTCATGTACTCCAAAATGCAGTCAGTTGATGACTCAACACCTAATCCTGCCTCGTATAAAGACAACAAGTACTGTGATTACCATCATGTTAAGGGAAACACCACCATTAAATGCATGAAGATAAAACACTACATCCAAGATCTCATTGACCACAATAAGATCAAAGTGGACTCTCCTACCCAACCATTACCAAATGTGGGCATTAAAATCTATCAAAATGTATTTCCTAAACACACCTCAAGTAAAGGACTAGGCAATCCCACTCAATCCTCTGACCAGGGGAAGGGTAAGAAAGGAGACAATGCCGACATAAAATATTATAAAAATGCATATATCAAATATGATAATCTCATCAGCTACATATCCCAAGTCGATTCCTCTATCAATGTCATTCATGTCAAGGGTTCCAATAACCATTGTGCAGTCACCACACATCGTGAAAGTATAAAAATTGCAAGTGTGAGTAATTCTCTATCTATAGGTACCCAATACAACCTTTTGGAACACCTAGGGAATCCTCCTACCCAAATTTCCATCTTGGATCTCCTCCGCACCTCACCCACTTATCAAGAGATCCTTAGTAAAGCCCTACAAGAATCACGTTCTCCCAGTGACACCAACCTCACTGAATTCTAGAACGTCAGCCACTTATATGCATCTTGTGAGGTTTCTTTTAAACCAACAGACATACCATCTGAAGAACCTGATCATAGCCTTCCACTTCATATCACCATCATGATCAAGGATTTTTCTGTCAAGCGAGTCATGATAGATAATAGTTTGGCCCTAAATTTGTGTGCTCTAAAATTAATCAAATAGTTTGGATGCACTTAAAAAGATATAATAAATGATGTCATTACCATCAAAGCCTATGACAATCTTGAACATACTTATGAAAGCACCATTTAATTGCCCAACCAACTGGACCCTGCAATCCAAGATACAATATGTCATGTTGTTGATCTTGACCTTCCCTACAACATCATCCTTGGATGCCTATGGATCCATTCTATGCAATTTGTCCCATTTACCTACCACCAGTGCATCAAATTCCCATATAACGACACTGAAATCACCATCCATGTAGATCCTGATCCCTTTGCATACTATAATGTGTTGGAAACCTCCTTCCCACATTCCAATCAGTATCCTAGGATCGACATTGGCACCTCTTTCACCAGTTCATCTTGAACCCATTCAGATCTAGAAACAATCCTCTCTTCCACCCTTTCCATGGTCAAGATCAACAATAAAGGTTGTGGCGAGTACAACCTATCTGATGCCTTTGTATTTGGAGCTCTGCCAGTTGATCCACAAACTCAAGGTCGCGAACTTAATCCAAGCAACACAAAACCAAAAAAAACCAAGCCACTGAAATTGTTTCCTACTACTTTTATCTCTCATGGAAATTTATATATCCAAGAAAGGACAACAGACATATATTAGTGGCTTTATAAAGATCAACAATCCCTAGACACTGGTTTCCTTGATTATTTCAAAGGAAAATACTATTCAAATCACAAGCTAGTTACAAAATAATGGAACTATCAAGGTGGCGGCTTGGGTGCTAAAGAACAAGGAATGAAAGCACTTATTATACCCACTAGACGAGAAAGGAATTTAGGCCTTGATATGCATTCCACCATGACTGGGGGCACTAATGACAATAGTTATACCCATTATAAACCTCTGGGCCAAATCGTTGAATTTGAAAATGTCCCTGAAGAGAAAATTATGAAAGCCTATGACAATATTGATGATGACACCTTCCTAGGTAACTCTGTCCTTCGTCAAATATTCATTAATTTCATTGACCTTCCCCTCCTACATCTTGAACTCATAGACTAGGACCAACCGAGTGTCGTACACGTTGACAAGTTCCAAAGTGAGGATGCACTCCTGAGATTCATGGGAGCCATTGAATAGAGCAATGACTGGGGGCAAGATTAAGCACATGTCTACAAACTAGATGCAAAGTCATACTTTTGGGAAGAGGAGGACTTCAGCTACAAAATGAAGTAGAAAACAAAAATAAAAAAGAGAAAAATTGACCCCCTAGTGATAAACCTTCTGGGGCGCTATCTGATCACAAAAAAATTCAAAACAAAGGGAGTATCCACTCATGAAAACCTCCCTGAGGTGCCAAAGGATGAAGAATCTCCTCTTCCTCTAATCCATGATTATAGGCCTGAACAATCATCAATCCTCATAGAAGAAACAAAACCTGTCAATCTAGGTATAGAGGACTATCCTCACAACACTTACATTGTAACCTCCTTGACAGAAGCAGAATAATCAGCTCTCTTTTCTCTCTAAAAAGAATCTATAGAAATATTTGCATGGTCTTATGCCCACATTCTAGGATTAGACCCTAACTTGGTGGTTCACCATCTAGCATTGGACCCAAACATCAAACCTATCAAACAAAATCTATGAAAGATGCACCCCAAGGTAGCGCTACTTGTAAAAGAAGATCTAGAAAAGCTACTCCAATCCAAAATCATTGACGCCATTAACAACTTTGAATGGATCTCCAATATGGTGGTCATATCTAAACCTGATAAATCAATCAGTATATGTACAGACATCTAAGATCTCAATGAAGCATGTTCCAGGGAGGATTTCCGATCGCCAAAAATAGACATGATAGTGGACCTCACAACAAGACATGAGATGTTGTCACTCATGGATGACTTTGCGGGATGTAATCAGATCTGTATTGTAGAAGAAGATCACCACAAGACAACATTCACAACCCCCTGGGGGACCTTCTGCTATAATATGATGCCAATTGGCTTGAAGAACACTGGGGAAACCTATCAGAGGGCCATGATAGTCATTTTCCATGACATGATTCACAAGATCCTTGAGGACTATGTAGATGATATCTTGGCTAAAACAGTTAAGAGGAAAGATCACCTAGATGTTCTAGAATGTTTCTTTGATAGGATTGGACACTACGACCTAATGCTCAACCCTAATAAGTGTGTCTTCAGGGTCACATCAGGAAAGCTCCTTAGATTCATCGTATCTAGAAGAGGCACTGAAATAGATCCAAAAAAGGTACAAGGTATCATAGAAATTCCTTCGCCAAGAACACTCTGACAACTGCATAGCCTACAAGGAAAGTTACAATCTATGAACTATTTTATCTCTCAGTTAGTAGATAAGTGCCAGCCATTTACTCATCTCTTATGAAAAGATAATAATTTCAAATCGGATCCTCAATGTGAAAAGAGTTTTGAAAAGATCAAAGAGTACTT
The DNA here is from genome assembly GCA_018584345.1 of Thuja plicata. Classification (NCBI taxonomy): domain Eukaryota; kingdom Viridiplantae; phylum Streptophyta; class Pinopsida; order Cupressales; family Cupressaceae; genus Thuja; species Thuja plicata. Next base: position 3,679,450 of record MU223077.1, on the reverse strand, counting down.
GGCTAATCCACCCATCTTGGAACCACCTGCACCTAACCAAACGCTCATTCTATATATTTTTTCTACTATAATAGCACTGGGGGAAGTCCTTGCTCAATTGTATGATGAAGGCAAATAAAGATCCATTTATTACATCAGTCGGACCTTAGTGGGTTATGAGCTCAATTATTCCCCTATGGAAAAAGCATGCCTGGAAGTGGTTTTTTCCACTGAAAAACTTTGCCACTATATGCTTAGTCATACAACCAAAATCATTTCAAAATTGGACCCTCTCAAGTACCTACTCTCTAAGAATACTCTCACAGGACAATGGCAAAATGGGTTATGCTGCTAAGTGAGTTTGATATTCAATATGTAGACAGAAAATCCATTAAAGTACAAGTCATCATAGAATAGCTAGCCGAGGCACTATTGCTAGACACATATCCTCTAATCATAGAATTTCTAGATGAGCATTTGCACATGATAGAAGAGTTACCCACTTGGAAACTCTACTTTAATGGATCCTACACAGCCCATGGTGTAGGGGCAGGAATACTTTTTGTCACACTGCAAGGTGACTACATCGCTATGTCATTCAAATTGGGATTTCCCTACACAAAAAACATTTCATAATATGAGGGGCTAGTCATAGGGCTCCACATTGCTATAGAATGGATCAGAGATATACATTCCTTTGGCGATTCCCAACTCATCACCAAACACGTCCTGGATGAGTATCAAACCAAAGATGACAAACTGATGCCATATAAGGAGATTGTTGACAAGATGAAAGCATTTCCTCCACTTGCAGATAACACAAGTACCACACTTACAAAACAAGGTTGCTGATGCAATGGCCACAATTTGGTCCCTCTTAGAGATTCTTGACGAGTCTATGCAATACAAATTCTTAATTGAGAAACTTCATTCTTTGGTTTATGAGAACGATGCATCGAATCACATATGTGGCTTGGTTGGTCCCTAGTCCCTGTGGTGCCACCATATCTAGGCTTATCTACAAAATTGTATCATATCTCCTCATCTCACCTCAACCCAATGCCAAAACTTTATTTGCAGAGCTTCTTGCTAAACACATGTATCCAACACCCTTTATCATTGGGGCTATCACAATGTGCTCTCTAGATTTTTAGATTAAAATGAGGCTTCCAAGACTCTACAAGAGGTACATGCTGGGATTTTTGGTGCCCACATGAGTGGCATGGTCCTAGAAAGGAAAATTTTATGCACAGGGTACTATTGGCCTACAATGGAACATGATGCTTGTGAGTTCGCCAAGAAGTGCTTACCTTGTCAATAACATGCCAATTTGATTCATGCTCCTACACAAGACCTCCAACCTATTGCACCCCCTTAGCCTTTCTCTTATTGGGGTATTGACCTCATTGGTCAGATCACTCCCCTCTCTTCTGAAGGACACAAATACATAATAATAGAAATGAAGTATTTTACAAAGTGGGTTGAAGCAATTCTGCTCACCCTCACTACAGGTTTCCAGATCTCCAAATTCATCCTCTACCACATCATTTGTCACTTCAGCATACCCTCCACTATCTTCATAGATCACAAAACACCATTTGAAAATCAACAAATCAATGATTTATGTTCTCACCTTCATATCCATCACCATTTCTCCAATCCATATATCCCTCAAGGTAATGGCCAAGCTGAGGAAACCAACAAAACTCTCCTCAAAATCCTATAAAAAGTTGTCAATGATACTAGCCATGACTAGCATCTCCAGATCAACCCCTCCCTCTAGGAATATCACACTTCATACCATACTCCTTTATGTACCACTCCATATTCCCTAGTCTACGGTGCTAGAGCTATCTTACCAATTGAGTTCAAACTACCATCCCTCTGGGTATCACTAAGAGGCTTGATCAATGATGAAGATTACCGAGTGGCAAGACTCACACTGCTTGATCTGTTAGATGAAAAGTGTCAGAAAGCCTATGATCACCTTATTGTATATCAAAATAGACTCAAGCATAACTAAAAAAGGAAATTCCAACCACGCAAGTTCCAGGTAAGGGACTTTGTGCTAAAGGAAAATCAGAAAGTGGGTACTGATCGAGAAAAGAAAGGTAAGTTTGAGGTTACCTGGCAAGGCCCATACATTGTCATTGCATGCTTTAGTTCTAGGGAATATCAACTTTCCACTCCTAAAGGAGAACCCTTGAATGATACTTAAAAAAATCATTCATCTCAGGTGCTTCTATTCTTGAAAATTGGTTATTGATTCTAGTTATATGAAAAAATCTATAAAAAGTATAAATTTTTTTGAAAAAGTACAAAAAAACAATGTAAAACAGTCTTGAAAAAATCTCAAAAAAGCATAAAAAGAAGCTGAAAAAATGGTTGTCTTGGAAAAAACCTAGCAAACAAGTGCTTGGACAACATCAAAAATATCAAAAATAAAATAAAAAAGAAGATTAAAGAGAAATTTTTTTTCCAATGGTGATAACTTGGCAATTAGATGCCTTGGACAAGTATGGGTGATGAAAACCTGTCAACAGGCATTACACATAGTGGACCATTCCATTATCTATAAGAATCTTGTTCCCTCCATCCTTTGCATCCACATCATTCCCAAAACCCCGTTTCCTAGGTATTCCAACACTATCGCCCGCATCAAAATAGAAAGATACGATCAAGTCTCCTTATATCATTGTCCTTGTACATACTCGCTTGTATTAATCACTTTCTTTTGTCCTTGTATATTCATGACATGTCTAGTCTCCTCACCATCACACTAACACTCTAAGCCACCGTCATTCTATCCTTCCTTTCCTTGTCCTTTATAGTCCACTTGTTCGGTTCATTAGTTGAACGTGGCACACACCAAAAACACGAGTCCTGTTGCATCCACTGCATACCTACATTTTTCATATCATCCCTACATTTCCATTAGAATCATTGCATTTATATATATTGCATCATAAAACATTCATAACATATTAAATACATCCATTACATTTCATCACAAATACTACAATATACATCAATTGCATAAACATACATCTAGGTACATGCATCTAAACATCTCATCCTGTATATACACAATAATAAAACATCACATTCTACAAACATCAATGGCAGTACTCATATAAGCATATGCATCATAATGTCATATAGATCAACACATAGAATCACATAAAATCATAGAATAATCAATCGGTCATCATATATATATATATATATATATATATATATATATATATATATATATAATTAGTGTTTGTCATCAATATATACATCATCGTGCACCTAGGTGCTGATATACATATACATCTCATCTCAAAATACAAAAATGTGTTTCAAAAAATTCTCTGATAAATCATGTAGGTGGCTGTGATGATCCTCCCCCTGTCCTGAAGGTGGACATGGTGGCATCCCCACTAAATCCTGAGAATCTTGCCTGGTGCTTTGTGACTGAGACCGCTCTGTGAATGTCTATCTCTGCTTCTCAGGTACTAAATCATGGTATAATTCCCAATAGTGGGCTGCCTCCCTACCTGCCATAGTTGCATCCCTGTGCATTGAAAATTCCTTTAGTACCACCTGACTGGCCCCACCTACACTATCTACCTATCGAGTGATGTCTCACTTTTTCCTATATGCTTCTGCCCACCTCTGTGTTGCATCCCTCTCAGAGGTCAATGCAATAGCCTTCTCTATAGCCTATTTTATCTACTTTGTAAGCTACCCAACTTATCTGTCAGCGTCCCTATCTTTGTTTGTAGATCAACAACATCCTATATCAATTCTACCATGGAGAACATGCTTGAGTCTACTCGAACCTATATGGTGTCAAGTGCACCCTCATCCCTATCTGTCTGTACTCTCTCTACAGCTAACAACCCCTATATCTAAGCCATCTTCATCTACAGACTGGTCTCTGACACCTGTGTCATCCCTAGTAGTCCCCACAATCACGCACACTTAGTCTACAGGTTGTCTTTCTCTTCGAATGACAGTATCATATGTCTCATGTGATACGTATCTTGTGGGTGGCCCCTATTTTGGCACCTGAGGTGCTTGATCTTACCTATCTCGTAGTGGCATATCTGGCCCCTAATCCTGTCTCCCTCCTCCTATGCCCCCATCTGTGGCCAAACTCATCTATGTTGGGGTCTCCTCCTCTATCCTATTATTTAGGTCTATGGGGCATCCCCTACGACTGCCCCATCATCAACCCCCATATCACTTGTAGGCTTCTCATGAGCATCCACCTGCACCGGATCTATCAGTTGTAAAGGTGCATGTGTGGCCCACGAGGCCATATACTCTGTTGTCATCCCTACATCCACTATGTCAGATGTAGCCACATAGTCAATCCATGCCATCTTCCTCCATGCTACCCTCATGTTAAGCACATCTTTTTACCTCCCCCAGACTCCAACCTCCTTGGTGACATGATGATGTAGCCCATCCTTAGTCACCATCCCCTGCTATAATCTGAAATGCCTCATCACCTAGGATGGCCTATATGTCTTAATATGGTTGGCACTCCTCCCCAGTAGGAAGCAATCTGTATGAACATATGAAAGATATATAAAGTCCTCAAAACCATCCTCTCCTCCCGACTGTCAGTCCATGGTTCCCTAAGCCTCAAATAACCTGTATGGTTTCCAGTAGAAAACCTAGATCTCATCAATCAATCCCTACTAGTAACCTATATGTCCCACTAAGGTATACCTCTTTTGTAGCCTCTATCTGCATCCATAGGGCTCTCCTAGCTTCCAAGCCTCCTATACTCTCTTCGATCAGAACACTATAATATGCTCCCAAGCCCACACTAAAAGCAGTGTAACCCCTATCCCCATGTTGCACACCCTATGGTACGTAGCCATGTGTAAATCATGGTATAACTTTCCAAGGATAGTATACCCCAAGTAGTAGGTAGTCCTCTACTCAAGCATCTCTACCAATACCTGAGACCATCCCATCCCAAACCCATGTCCGGCCAAGTCTGCTAGCATCTTCCCACCAATCAATCCTGCCAGAAATAATGCTATCCTCCTGAGCCTCCTCTTGACTACTGGCTGTCAGGGAATCCAGGTCCTATATCTAGGTATCCTTTTCAGAGGCCTCCTGAAAGCTAACTCCATGTAATGCTCACTATCCTCTAACCTATACTTAGGGATTGGTCCTCAAATTAGTATCCTTAAGATCCTTGACACATCCTCCAAAGTAATTGTCACATGTCTAGTAGGTAGTTGAAATGTTGTGGTATCATTGTGCTAGCGCTCAATGAGTGCAGTCATCATCCCATTATGTACCCATAGCCAAGGACATTGGGGCACATAATCTAGTCCCACTATAGCTAGCAATCCCTAGTCTGCATCTATAAGCTAGCCCTCCAACTCCATCATCAATGGCTAGTTCTCTCAAGATCCCAATGGTGGAAAATTCTCCCGCACAATCCAACACCACCATGTTCATGTCAATTTCCACTCACTTTGAGCCTAACTCATCCCAGCATAAGGCATCATGTCCCTAGATCTAGTCCTGACCCATCCCCAGCTCCTATCGGGTCTGTCCTTTTCCCTCCTGCTCAACCTCTTCTCTTTTTGGCGTAGACGCCAGTTTGGGCGGAGATGCGAGTTCTTCAACCAACTTCTCCGAGCGTTTCTCTCCCAGATCCTGATTTTCTAAGATGCGGTCCAAGTCTGGCATCTTCATAGATGTTGGTTAAGATGTGGGTTAAAGGATTGCTGTCTGTAAAAAGGTCAATCTGGGGATCGACGTCTTCACAGATGTCAGTGTCTTCATTTTGAAACCTTTCTAACCCTCATTTATGATCCCTAACCCTTCCTAAAAGCATAAAAAGTCCAAAAATAATAAATTCAAGGTCTTTGTTGAGCTACTCACTGGTACAAGCCACTCCACGAGTCTCCCGTGGGTCTACATGTGCTCTCCCAACTATCCCTTAAGCCTCTCATTTTCCATTTTTTCTCTCTAGAGCTCTTTTCTTGTCTAATCACTATTCACAAATGACCTTCTTTTAGCCCTCCAACCCCTCTTATAGCCCCCATTTTTCCTGAATTTTTTTTTCCGCTCCCATTTTCTTCTTCTACCTGTAGATTATTATATTATTAATCCCTTTGTACAGTATAAATGTGCAGAAAATTTAAAAAAAACATTAGAAAATTACTAAAAATCCAAAAAAATTCAAATATTGTAAAATTTTTTAAAAAATCAAAACCTTGCAATAAACCTTTCCTTCCTTCTACATCACTCAGTTTTTTCAATTTTAGTGATGTTTTGACTCCTGTGACTTCAATCATGTTTTTCACCAAATGAATTTTGTGACTGACTATCCTTGCTCCTCATTTTGTTCTTAGCTTTTGCCAGTGAATATCTTTCTATCAAATCAAATCTAATCCTTTCCCGTCAGTATGCATCCTTCCAGCGTTAGCTTATTAAATCCTTCATCACATCAATCGTGTTCATGGCAAGAAATTTGTACTGCATGAATGCTTAGTAATGAGGCCTTATTTATTGATTTTATCTTTTGTGCCACTTTAAACATACTCACCACTACCTCGATCTGCTATATCTTGGTGCGTTGTGACTAGTGGCTCTTGATACATGCATCTTTCACATTATTCTTTTGTTTGAGTCTCTATTCCATGCAAAGGAATCCTGTCATCTATATTTTCTAACACTTGATGCATACCTCCTTTTGCAATATCAAAATTGGATTTCCTCTCCATATTTTTCACACAACTGGATCCCCAAGGCTTTATAGTTGCATTTAATTTCATCATTGCATTCACATTCTTAGTTGGATTCATGCTTGCATTTCAGAATGCTTCTATTTATTATATATTCTCCCTTCCTCCTTCTTGTTGTGACCTCTTTCAAGAAAATCCCACAACATTGTCTTTGTTGTGTTCTTTTCTTTAGGGGGCACAACCCTATATCATTGTCTCTTCAACACGAATCCTAGAAACCCTCTTCTTCTTGGGAAACTCCTTTTTCTATCTTTTACACAACATCACTTGTGACACCACATCAAATAGGGGAAAAATATAAATTTCCAAAAATATTAATATTATTATTAATAATAATTTCCCTTTTATTCATCTAACTATTTAATTTAATGATAGGGAGAATCCTTGTTCGCCTTCTGAGTTTGCTTGACCTCTTCTTAGGTCTCTCTTAGGACCTCTAGGGCTTCCTCAATCCACCCCTAAACTTTGCAAAGATTCAATTCTTTCCCTTCAAACAAAATCCTTCCTATCTTGTTAGGTTCACCATTCTTGTATTCTTCAAGGACTTTCCTCAACAGTAACACCCATGCCCTAATCTCTGTTTTGGATTTGTAGGAGGGTCAGGGCTTCAATCATCTCCATTTTTGGATTGCAAACAAGGTTTAAAGTTCCCAAGTTGAGCCATTTCACCATCGAGTCTTGGATTCCTATATTTTAGGCTTGTAGCCTTTTTCCTCCAATTAGGCCTCCTAAAAAGTAGGACAACACTTTTTCAGTGCAAAACCTTCAAAGGACCCCCAATTCTTTTGTGGTAGTCTTCAAGTAAAGAAAAATCCCACAAGGATTTTCTAGGTCTCTTGGTCTGACACTATCCGTACACCCTATTTCTAGAATGTGGCTTCTTTCTTGGTTTTGGACCAGTTTTAGGTCTTTGGCTTCAAAACTTGGTAATCTGATTATTTGGGCACTCCTCTGCATTACTCAATACATGCAAGACATCTCTCATGACATCCATGGCCTTCTTGGCTCATGTCCATAGCCTCCTGCAATTTAAAGCTATCTGTTACTTGCTTTTCCTAACCGGGCTCTTCAACTAGCTCGCATAGGGAAAGTTCTTAAAAATACTTGCATGCATCTTTAGAGCTCCTCCTTCTAGATTCTCAAAGCTCCATGGACCTAGTCTCCATCCCTAAGTGGCCATACACAACCGATGGTGGAAAGTGGAGTTAGCTCCACATCCTTGCTTCACTGTCAAAATAGGACAGCAAACTATCTGAAACTAAAGAATTTACAAACCACAAAAGAAAAGTAACTACAAATCAAACTAAGTATTGGGAAAATAATAAAACATATGCACAAATGGATTCCATGGGTTACAGTCACAAATTTAATCCATTTTCATCAATTCTCACTTGTTTTCATCAAAAACTCTTTGCTCTTTGGTATACAGTCCGTACTCAATAATTTCAAAACCCCCAAATTAGGGTTTTCCACCACATATATACTCTAACTCAAATTTATTTACCCTTGGTTAAACTTCCCCTGGTCTAGACACCGAAATCTTAAGACAACAAAAAATGTTGTCAACAACTTTTGAAAAGTTGCTAATGTTGCTATGCAACATTTTTACATCTTTTACACAATTCCACTTTTCTTGTGTTTCAACACTAGTCTAACCTATCCAACCTTAGTTAGACCTTATAGGATACCTAAGGACCCTAAAGAAAACCATGACATCACCCTATCATTTGATGACATCATCAAGTATAGATCACTTAATTGAGCCAAAAAGAGCTATTTAACCAAACAGAAGCATAAAATGAAACCTATCTATGCAACCTATCTAAAACACTACCTTATGTATTCACATTGCCCTACAAGAGGGTCTTTCACACACTTACACACCCAAAATGGCATGAGACCAACCACTGACTGGTTCCTCAAGGGTGCTCCTGCACCACACTACCAAGGCTAAAAACTTGTGTCACCTTTGGGGACAGGAGCTTAGGATCAATTCCTTGTTTCTTGAATTCATTCTCATCTACCCAAGTAGCCTCAGCCTCTAACATGCCTGCCCACTGAATGAGATGCTCCATATAAGCTCCCTATCTAGTCTTCTTCTTCTTCACCTGAGAGTGTAAAATATTCACTGCCCTTGGTGTTGATGTAGGGGCAATCTAAACATCTGCTGGTATGTCCTTACCATCTGACTGTAACTCAGTTTTTACTACTATAGGTCCTTTATACTAGACTAAATCTTGCACATTGAAAATAGGAGACATTGCCAAATCTGATGGCAAGTCTAGTTTATAGGCATTGTGCCCATACTTTGCAAGAATCTTACAAGGACCAATCCTTCTCATCTGCAACTTGGTGGGGACTCCCTTCTGCAATCTGGACTTGTTAAGATGCACCATCACAAGATCACCCACAAAAAATTGAAGATCTTTTCTTCCTTCATCAACTCTAGCTTTTAATTTTTGTGTAGCCTCTTGGAGCTGCTTCTTTACTTTCTCACGAACTTCATTCATGGATTGAGAAAAATCATCTGCATATGCACTCCTTCCTTCTGCATTTTCTAAGTTTCTCAACCCCAACACACCTCTAGGGTTCAACCAATAGACTATTTCAAAGGGGCTTTTTCCTGTTGTCCTATTTGCACTATCATTGTAGGCATATTCAGCATGTAGTAACATCTGATCCCACATCACTCCATACTCCTTTTTCAAGAACCTAAGGAGATTTCCTAGCACTCTATTGATCACTTCAGTCTGACCATCTATTTGGGGATGGTAGGCTGACCCAAATGACAGATTATTTCCCAACCTTGACCACAAGGTCTTCCAAAAATGACCCATGAATTTTACATCGCTATTAGATACTATGCTGATGGGTAAACCATGAATCCTTACCACTTATTTAAAGAAAAAATGAGCAATATGACTAGCATCATGGGTGGTTTTGCAAGCAAGGAAATGACTCATCTTGCTAAACCTATCTACCACCACAAATATACTATCCAAACCAGTCTTAGTTCTAGGTAGCCAAATAATAAAATCCATACTGATACATTCCCAAGGCCTATTAGGAATGGGAAAAGGCTGATACAAACCTACATTAGATGATATACCCTTGGCTTTTTGGCAAACCAAACATTGCTCCACATACTTCCTAATGTCCTTCTACATCCTACGCCAATAATAGAACCTTTACACTAATTCTAATGTCTTATTTAGGCCAAAATTCCCACTTAATTTGTCATTGTGCTTTTCTTGAATAACATTCTCCCTCATAGATCCCTTGGGAACACATAGCGGCCCTTCTCTAAACAAGAGATCATTCTGAATTGTATAGTCTAAAAATTGACTATGGAAATGGTTCTTGAAGTCTTTACACACCTTGTATGCTTCTGAGAAGTCCTCATCCCCTTCATAAAGCTCCTTGAAGCTTTCTATGCCTATACTTTGCAGCTGCACTTCTTGGACTGTCAAGAGTCTCCTAATCAAAGCATCAACCACTTTATTCAACTGCCCTTTCTTATGTTTGATAGTAAAGGTATAGGCCTACAAATATTCCATCCATTTAAGGTGTTTGTTGCTCAACTTCTCCTGAGAATTGATAAAACTCAAAGCTTTATTATCAGTATAAACTACAAATTCATTGGGCAACAAATAGTGCCTCCATTTCCTCAAGGATTGCACCAATGCATATAACTCTAGATCATAAGAAGAGTACCTCTTCTTGGCCTCATTCAAGTTCTCACTATAAAAGGCCACTGACCTATTCTCTTGATTCAATACTGCCCCAACAACTACACCACTTGCATCACATTCAACGGTAAACAACTTGTCAAAATTAGGTAAAACCAAAATAGGTTGTGTTGCCACTCTTTTCTTCAATACTTCAAAACCTCTACCAGCCTCTGGAGTCCACTTTAATTTAGTTTTCACTCCACTTTTTATTGTATCTAAGACTAGTGCACATATTTCACTAAAGCCTCTGATGAACTTTCTATAAAATTATGCAAGTCCATGGAAACTTCTTACCTCAAAGCTGCATGTAGGGGTAGGCCAACTCAATATTGCTTCAACTTTTCTAGGATCCATCTTCAAGGTTCCTTGTACACCACAAAACCCAGATAGATCAACTCTTGTTTCATAAATTCACACTTTTCCCTATTAATGGACAACTTCTCCTCATGAAATTTCTTCATCACAATTTGCAAATGTTGGAGGTGTTCCAGTAGACACTAAGTTACAGATAGATGGTAAGGAAATAGCAGTAGATGTTCATCTTACCCCTACACCAACACCAATAGCAGTGAATATTTTAGACTCTTGGGTGAAGAAGAAGACTAGACAGGGAACATATATGGAGCATCTCATTCAGTGGGCAAGCATGAAAGAGGCTGAGGCTACTTGGGTAGCTGAGAATGAGTTTAAGAAATAGGGAGTTGATCCTAATCTCCTCTCCCTAGAGGTGACATAATCTCTTAGCCTTGGTAGTATGGTGTAGGAGCACCCTTGAGAAGCTAGCATGTTTGGTGGTCTCATGTTATTTTGAGTGTGTAAGTGTGTTAAATACCCTCTTGTAGGGAAATGTAAATACATAAGGTCATGTGGACCAAGAGTGTTTTAGATAGTTTTTATATTATGCTTCTGTTTGGTCAAATAGCTCTTTTTGGCTCAATTAAGTGAACTATACTTGATGATGTTGTCAAATGGTAGGGTGATGTCATGCATGTACTTAGGTTCCTTGGATACCCTAGGTGGTCTAGCTGAGGTTATATATATTAGATTAGTGTCTAAACACTTGAAAAATGCAAATATTGTAAAAGATGTAAAATTGATGCTATGCAACATTAGCAACTTTTGAAAAGTTGCTGACAACATTTTAATGTTTGGAGGGTTTCAAAGTTTGAGTTGGAGTTGAACCCATCCAAGGAGTTAGGCACATGTTTAGTGAGGATATAAGGTGTAAAAACCCTAATTTGGGAGGAGAAAGTCATTTGTACGGATTTTGAACTTTGGAGCCAAGAGCATTTTATGACAGAACAACAGATTTCAAGAGTTTTTGTGTTTTCTTGTGGTACATAGATTAGTTTACAGACTATGATTATTTGGTGCCATTTTTGGGCATTTTTTGAAGTGTTTCCATTAGCTAGTTTGATTTGTAATTACTTTTCTTTTGTAGGTTGCAAATTCTTTTGTTACAGATAGCTTGTTGTCCAGTTTTGAGTGAGGAGAAAAAATGTGGACCTAACTCCACTTCCTACCATTGGTTCTATACAGCCACTTGGGAATGGAGACTAGGTCCATGGAGCTTCGAGAATCTAGAAGGAGGAGCTCTGAAATTGCATGCAAGTATTTTTAAGAACTTGCCCTAGGCGAGCTAGATGAAGAGCCCGGTTAGGAAGAGAAAGTAATAGTTAGCTTAAAAGTGCAGGGGGTTGTTTGCATGATCCAAAAGGGCCATGAATGTAATTAATGATGTTATGTAGGTACTCAGTAATGTGGAGGAGTGCCCAAGACATCAACTTGCCAAGTTTTGAAGCCAAAGACCTAAAAATAGTCCAAAAACAAGAAAGAGGCCATATTCAAGAAACCAGGTGTACGAACAGTACTAGACCCTGAGACCTAGAAAATCCTTGTGGGTTTTTTCTTTACTATAAGGCTTCCACAAGATATTTTGGGGTCCTTTGAGAGTTTTGCACTGGAAAAGTGTTGTCCTATATTTTAGGAGGCCTAATTGGTGAAAAAGGCTACAAGGTCTTAAAGATAGGAAACTAGAACTCAATGGAGAAGTGGCTCAACTTGGAGTCTTAAAACCCATTTTGCAATCCAAGATTGTAGTGAAATGAAGCTCTTGACCTCCTACAACTCAATTTCATGGTTAGGGCTTGGAAGGTGTAGCTGTGAAGAGTTCTTGTAGAACACAAGAATTGTGACCTTAACAAGATAGGAAGATTCTTGGTTGGAGGGAAGGATTGAATCTTTCCAAGTGATAGAGGGTGGATTGAGGAAACCCTAGAGGTCCTAAGAGAGGCCTAAGAAGATTTTCAAGACAACTTAGAAGGTTACCAAGGAGACTCCCTATCAAAAACTTTGTCTGCAACTCTACATCTGGTCTTGAATAAACTTTTCCTAACAAGATCTTGCTTATCTTTCTCACTCCATAGTATCCTTTTGATCATGAGGTTATTTTTAGGTTCATTGGATGGTTCTTCTTGGATTAATGCATTTCTGCTACTTCTACCACCTTTCTTTCTTGCATGTGTACACTCAAAATATTTATGTCATTCTTCACCACAATTGTAGCAAGTTACTTGGAAATCTCTTTCGCTATATCCACCTCTGGAATAATTGCATGTTCCTTGGTATGAATTTCCATCTTTCCATTTAGTCTTTCCATTGTCTTAACTAGTTTCTATATTTGACTTGTCTGGTTTAGATCTACTATTTTCCCCATGAGATCTACCTCTTCCTCTAGGGAATCTACCACCTATACCTCTTTGTCTTTGTTCATAACTTTTGTTCAACTTTTCTTCAGCTTTTAGGGCAAATTGGCATGCCTCTTCAATGCCTTCCATCTTGATCAAACTGATTTCATCTTGTATGGAACTTCTCAGGCCATTCAGATATATTGCAACTCTTTCCACTTCATCTTCAACATGTACAGATCAGATGTCCAATCTGTAAAATTCTTCAGTGTAGTATTTGACTGACTTGTCCTTCTAATTCAAACTTTTCATTCTCCAAACTAGGTTAATTTGATAATCAAAAGGAAGAAACTTGCCTTTCAATTTGTTCACCATCTTATCCCATCCCTTGATTTTGTCTTTACTTTTCTTCTTTCTATCAAATTACAGGTGTTCCCACCATAAGGATGCATGACCTTTCAGGTTTGTGCTTGCAATCTTGACCTTCTTGTCTTCTACAACATTCTCATATTCAAAATATTTTTCCATCTCAGTGATCCAATCAATCAATTCATTAGAATCTAATTTTCCACTATACTCAGGGGGAATAAACTAAGGCATGGACCTCAAGCTTATCAACGCTCTCAGGAATCTTTCCCTCTTTTTGATCCATCATAGGTGCAGGAGCAGCTTCACCTTGAACCTCTTAACATTCATCATCACTAACATCTTCAAGATGCCTTCCTCTATGTTGGCCTATCTCAACAAATTCCAATATTGTAGCCATTTGTCTAAGAATATCATCCAAACCTTGATCGACATTTCCTCTCCCACCAACCATCTTGAAAACTCTCTGCAATTGTAGGTCAAATCACAACCTGCCACCCTACAAAAAATATCTTTAGAGTTTACAAGAAGGAGCCATGGATCTCAACTCACTCTGATACCACCTAACACAAGGAGGGTATGACAATGGGGCCTAGGGAACACCCAAAGCCAACCAACTTGAAAATACAATGCAGAATTACACAAGAGCATAGTGAGAGAAGAGAAATGCAGATATCATTATCATTAATCAATCAAAATCTATACATGCTAGGCTGTAAGGTCTTCTTGGTTATAGCCATATACATTAGAGTATATTACAATTTTATCTTCTTACAACAGAGATCTTAGATCTTTAAGATTCTAACATTTTCCTTCTTGCTCTAAGACTTGCTACCAAACTAAGAACATACAAAAGAATATATACAAGTGTCCAACAAAGGAGTTGACACTCAAATACAAAGGTGAGACCCTGATTTAGGTCCACACTGATCCCCAAGATAGATCCCATCTACAAAAATTAAATAAAGAAGTTAGCCACCAACACCAATTCCAAAATAAACCAACTCAGCAAAGTAAAAGCCGAGGAACAAAGCACTCAAAAAAAGAAAATCTGAGCAACAGTAACAAGCATGATTGAGCAACTCGGTAAGGATGTCGAGCAACAGGAAAGTAACTGAAAAGGAAAGTAACATATTTTTTGGGTGAGCAGGATTGCCAAGGACCCAATATGCTCCTGCATCACAACTACCATCTGAAACATTGGAGGTAAGACAACAACCTCCACATCATCACTGACCCCTTAACTATTTAGATTGATCTCATCCACTTTCCCTCTAAACTGGATTAATTCTTGAATATTAAACAGTAGAGATATGCTTAAGTCTGATGGTAAGTCCACTTTATAGGCATTAGCCCTGTATTTTACCAATATTTTGCAAGGTCCCACCATTTTCATCTGAAGCTTGGTAGGGACACCCTTCTATAGCCTTGATTTGTTCAAGTGAACCATGACATAGTCACCCACTTCAAACTAAACATCCTTCCTATTCTCATCAACTTTGGCTTTCAACTGATGTTGATTGTCATGGATCTACTTCTTGAATTTGTCTTGGATCTCTTTCATGGTATGGGTGAAGTCCTCTACATGGTCACATATGTACTCCATTCCACTAAGATCCCTGATCTCACAAACATCCCTTGGGTGCATCCCATAAACCACTTCAAATGGGCTCTTTCATATCATCATATTCTTACTATCATTTTATGTATATTTTGCTTGGGTAATAACCACATCCCAAGTCTTCCCATACTCCTTAGTTAGGCACCTCAATAGGTTACCCAAAACCATGTTTACCACCTCAGTTTGACCATCAATCAGAGGGTGGTAAGCTGAACCAAAAGATAGGTTATTGACCAATCTTGTCCATAATGTCCACCAAAAATGGCTCATAAATTTCACATCCCTATCAGAGACTATACTCAAAGGAAGGCCATGAATCCTCACAATCTCCTTAAAAACAAAATAGGCATTATGGCTAGCATCATTAGTAGTATTACATGGGATGAAATGCCCCATTTTACTAAATTTATCAACAACTACATAAATGATATCATACCCCTGTTTATTTTTTGGTAAGTCCATAGTAAATTCCATACTCACACACTCCAATGGCCTATTAGGGACTGGTAGAGGATGATACAACCCTACATTACTCATTCCTCCTTTTGCCTTCATGCAAACAAAACACTGCTCCACATACTTGGTGACATCTTTCACCAACTTTGGCCTATGGTAGAACCTTTGGACTAATTCCAAGGTTTTTTCCTTACAAAAATGACCACTTAGAGAACCATTATGTTTCTCTTATATGAGGTTCATCCTTATGGACCCTTTAGGTACACACATTTGATTACCCTTGAACAAAAATCCATTTTGTAAAGTAAAATAAGAGAACTTGCTATGAAAATGATTATCAAAATCAACACATACCCTATAGGCCTCACCAAAATCCTCATTTTCTTTATAGAGACCTTTGAAACTATCAATCCCAATACTATTCAATTGGACTTCTTGGACTATCAACAATCTCCTACTTAAGGCATCTTTCGCCTGATTAAGTTGACCCTTCTTGTGCTTTATATTAAAATTGAATGCCTGCAAGTACTCCATCCACTTCAAATGCCTATTTCTTAACTTCTCTTGTGTGTTAATGTAACTAAGAGCCTGATTTTCAGTAAATACCACAAACTCTTTAGGCAATAGATAATGCCAACATTTCCTAAAAGATTGAACTAGAGCATATAGTTCCAAATCATAAGAGTATTTCTTCTTAGCCTCATTCATTTTCTCACTAAAGAAGGCAATAGGCCTACCTTCTTGACTTAATACCCCTCCTACTTCCATTCCACTAGAATCACATTCAATAGTAAACAACTTCACAAAGCTTGGCAACTATAGGATTAGTTGAGTAGCCACTTGTTTCTTCAACAACTCAAAGGCTTTCCCTGCTTCTACTATCCATCTGAACTTAGTTTTGAACCCACCCTTTATAGTATCCATAAATGGTGCACATATCCCACTGAAATTCCTAATAAACTTCCAATAAAATTGTGCAAGGCCATGAAAACTCCTTACCTCAGTGGCTGTGTTATGTGGAGGCCAGTTTAGGATGACAACAACTTTGTCTTTGTCCATCTTCAAAGACCCCTTGGACACTACAAATCCCAAGTATACAAGTTCTTGTTTGAATTAATCACACTTCTCAAGGTTGATAGCCAATTTATCCTCATACAAACTTTTCAACACTGCCCCTACATGTCTAATATGCTCCTCTCTTGTCTTGCTAAATATGGTCATATCATCAAGATATACCACCACAACCTTCCCTGTAAAGTCCTTGAGCACCTCATTCATGAGCCTCATGAATGTGCTCGGAGAATTAGAGAGGCCAAATGGAATAACAAGCCATTCATATAACCCATTTGTGGTCTTGAATGTCATTTTCCATTCATCAACTTCCTTCACCCTAATTTGGTAATAACCATGACTCTTCAAGTCCAAATTTTTAAAGTACATTGCCCCTCGTAGGAAATCCATAAGATTCTCTATCCTAGGTATACGGAACCTATACCTTATTGTGATTCTTTTTATTATCCTTGAATTTGTGCAAATCCTCCATTTTCCTCCCTTCTTGGATGCCAAGACAACCGGGACTGCACAAGGGATAATACTCTTCTTGATCAAGTCTTGATCAAAGAGTTCTTGTACTTGTTTAGCTACCTCCAAGTTCTGATCAGGAATGAGCTTGTATGCTTCCTTATTGGGCAAATTTTCCCCTAGCACTAATTATATTGGATGAATTATAACCCTCTTAGGTGGTAGGGTTGTAGGACTACCATCACTCACAATATCCTTGTAGCTCTCAAGAAATTCGTGCACCTCTATTGGTAATGGCTCCTCTACTGATTGTTCCTCCTCCTTAGGTCTTAGCACAATAGCATAACCTTCCCCCTCATCACCCCTGATGTCATTTAAAAACTCCTTACCACTAAATAAAATGACATTAGGAGTTTTAGTTTGTGGCTCTTCATCCTCTAACAAAGACTAAAATTTGAAAGTCTTCCCTCTTTTCTTGAAGGTTATGGAATTCTCCTTCCCATCATATACTGCCCCATTATAAAATTTCCAAGGTCTCCCAAGTAGTAAATGGAAAGAATCCATTGGTAGTATGTCACAAAGAAATTTTTCCTTGTACCCTGCTATTGAGAACTCTACCCATGTTTTCTCATTGACCAGCACAATTTGGCCTTTGTTGAGCCAGGTCACCTTATAGGGATTCACATGGGATATTTTCAGTTGAACCAAAGTCCACTATTAGTTTGCAGACTATGCCTTAGATCTTACATCTTATTCTAAAAAGAGCACTCCTATGCTTGGGTTCATCTTTGATTGGCTACCTTATCAACACTCTCCTGAACATTAAATTCTCACCCATGTGTGAATTTAGATAGTCTATTTTAGGGCCTTTAACACTTGAAGTGTCCTCATGTTTATATGCTATCATCTTGTCACTATTCACTACAGAAGGTTTTTTTGGATATCTATAGGCTGGATAGCCTAATTGTCCACAATAATAACATTTCATGGTTGTAAAGTAAGAACTACTCCTACCTCATCTTCCTCTGTTAGGACCACCATGATTACCTTTGCCTCTGTTATAGCCTCCTCTTGTATTGCTTTAAGTCTGTTTCTCTATCAACTTAATCTCTCCTTGTGACCTTTTTTCACATCCCCTACCTTGGTAGTCTCCTCTTTGACCCCTTTGGTCTCTCCCTCTTCCTCTATTATTATTTTTATTCTTGAAGCTAGAATCCCCTTTCTTCTTATTCTTTTCTTCCACTCTTATAGCCAATTGATGACACTTTTGAATTGTAGTAGGTGTCCATAGGCTAATCTCCTCTGGGATGTTCCACTTCATTCCACCCAAGTATCTAGCCACTTTGATTGACTCTTCTTCCTATAATTTATACCTTAGACACAATCTCTAGAATTCCTCAGTATACGAGGCCACATGTAGGTCTTTTTGTTTCAAGTTTTGTCTCTTCCTATGAAGTTGGATCTCATAATCCTCCGGAAGATAGTTCTCCTTCAACGTGGTTACCATGGCATTCCAATTTTTTATTGGCTGCTTTCCCATACTTACCTTCTCATCCTTAAGGTATTTCCACCAAGTCAAAGTTGACCCTCTTAGTCTAGAATTAGCCATTTTGATCTTTTGGGCTTCAAATATACCCTTACACTCAAAGTTATTCTCCATTGCTTCAATCCAATCTATGACTATTTCAATGTCCATCTTTCCTCCAAACAAGGGTATCCCTTCTAAAGCCTTACCACTTATTGCTTTTATGGCTTTCAAGAAAGGTTCCTCATTCAAAACTGGGTCTAGTTTGGGGATGAAGTCTTCCTCTTTAATCTTTTTCTTACCCCGACCACTAGTTTCAGCTCCAAAGTCCTTCCTTTTAGAAGTATTTTCTACTTCTTCCATATTCAACCTCATTGCTTCCAAGGTAACTTCAAGGAGTCTATTTTTATCCTTTTTCTCTTCCATGTCCTTGACCAATTCTTCATTGGTCACCATCTTTGTAGAAACACTAGACTCCACTTCTGACATATAGCAATCTTCCCAAGTTTTTCAACTTGCTCTTATACCAGTTTGATGTAGCACTAGTCTTGCTTCTTTCTAGCTTCCTCTAGGATCTCCTAGGTCAATCCCTTGACCTACTAGGGTTCTTTCACCAACCCTATTCTCCTTAGGTTTCTTCTCACAATAACCTAACACTTTTAACTAGTGAACACCAACAAGGTAGAATCCAAACCCTTCATGCTCTCTCCTAGACAAAAATTGGCCATTCTTGCTCCATCTGTAAAATTTTATCCCAATGGACCCCAAACATTCCCAAATGGAAAGGTAGTCTCCAAGATTGATAAGTTTACCAATTTCAATGTCCACAACCTTCTATGGAAGTGAAACCCTAAACAAGTTCCAAATTCCAAGTCAAATTCATGCAAAAGAGGGCTACTAGCTTTAGGCATAATTAGGCTCTTTTTCTACAATAACTTTTAAAACCTCTAAAAAAGTATGAAAATAAAATCCATATCCTGATACCCTTTATCATGAACCCAAGAATTTTCTAGGTCTTGGCTCTTAGAGGTGTCTGTATAGTACCTCCTACATTCATGCCTAAAATTCAGGGTTTTAAGTCCTTCCCACTGTTTGCACAAGAAATGGATTTTCTTGGCTAGAAAAAAAACTTACCCAAACTTATCCTCGGAGTTGAGGATCCTTCCCTCACTCTCCTACCGTTCCCTAGCCATGCCACTCTAGCTCACCTAGGGAATCACCTTAAAAATGGCTGCCATAACTCCCTATGCCCCTCCTCAACTCTACATAATGTACATGGAGTCACCTTCCATAATCCAAGAGCCTATGCAAGTGCCACAGTGGAAAATGGATATATGACTCCATTGGTTCACTGTGCTCAATTCAGGACAACAGTTGTCTAGAAAACAAAATAATTTAAAAAAACAACTAAAACTATTGAATCCAACAACCTAATACCAAAAGGAATCTTATATCAACCTACATTACTCAAATCAATTCTTACACAAGTTACTTTAATCCATTAAACAATTTGATCTCCGTAAAACACAAAAACTATAACTGTATATCAATTTCACAGTCCGTACAAAATGTGACTTGTTAATTCCAACCTTATAAAAAGATCGAGGATGGTCTTATATAGTTGACCAAGGCACTAAAAAACTAATTTCAAAGAGTTAGGGAACTATTTCCTTTGAAGTTACATTCTTGTCATAAATGTTGTCAATATTGTCAATGACAACATTGACAACTTTTGCAACTTTTTGGATATGCTATCCAAACTTGGTCTAACCTTGTCCAAACCACTAGTTAGGATAAAATAACATTAAATAGGACCAATAGCCCTTTGTTTGACTCATTTGGAAATCAAATACCAAAAACACCCTATTGGACCTAAATGGACACCAAAAGTCTCTAAGGACCTAAGAAGACATCCTCCTACTTATCACTCTATCTACTAGGACTCTTAGTCCCTTTATTCACCTAGTGGTCTAGCTAGAACCACTATAAGCCAAAAACATAGAAGAAGCCCTAGGTTAGATTGTATCCTCTATCCCACCTAGGTGCTCCTACACTAATGAAGATGTCATAAATAAACAAATGAAGGATAATTAGTTTATGGATATTGATAATGCATCTTTTCCAAGCAAAGATCTGATCATGACACAAGTACAAAGCTATACAATTAATGATACTATTAATGATGAGTTTGTACTAAATAAAATGAACATGGCCACCAAGATACCAGTTGACACAAATAAGGATAAGGATGGACAACCTAAGAACATTGAGACAAAACAAGGAAAGAACACCGAGTTGGTACCCCCAATCGACACCGATGGTTAGAAGTGAGATACTAGAACACAACAATGGATAAGAATGTATAGAATACAACTAATACTAAAAGTGAATTGTAGCAGAAATCACATCATAAGGAAAAGAATGAGGATAAATAGAAAGGTGAATAGAAAGAACAATTAAAAGAATAAGAGAGCATAATGGGTACCTATACCGAGTCACCTGATGCAACTAAGATATCACGTTCCAAATGCTCTACTAGAGAGAGAGAAGATTGATTGATAAGAAGAAGAGAAAAAAATAGAAAGAAAATAATTCGTTTGAGTAAGCCAATAATAATAACAAAAGAAGACGATAATGCATTGAAGCCTAAAGAATTAGCTATTTGGGCTAAGATTGTAGCTCAAAAGGGTGAAAAAGATAAGTTAATTGCAAAGAAGAAAAAGGTAAATATGCTTCAACATGTTAAGGACATATTCCTGGACATTGTTCCTGAAGCAACTATTAATGAATATGAAACCCTACTGAATGAAGTTGGTGATTTATCTGAACAGATCAAAGAACCAAACAAGGATATAACTAAGTATATGTTGAAGATTCACAAGGAAAGAATGAAGAAGACATTGATTGAATACTTATTGAAACACATTAACATAGAGAAGGTAACTCTTTCTGAGTTATGTTTTGAATTTGAAAAGGAATTGACATCCATCATTTTATTACTTCAAAAGGTTTGTGTTCTTTCAAACTTTAGTTTTGAAATCAAGAAGAAGGAAGAAAATATTGAGAAAAAGATGAATGAAAAGCTTAAGAAACTATGTACCAAGCCTAAATAATTCCAGACTTACTACTCAGAGATACAAGAACTCATGGGAGTTCAACTTTCTTTGAGACGGGAGGAGGATAAGCTTAGATTGGAACTGCTTGAATTAGAAGCATTGTTAATTCCCCATATCCAATCAATGCAGATACATTGGATGAAATCCAAATAACTAGAATTTTTTTAAAAAATCAGTTCACTAGACACCATAGTTGGCTTATCTGCAGATATTAGAGACTACATTGTTATACTTTAGAATCTCTAAGATACATGGGAGACTATACTTTCAAGATAACAATAGAGGTATAAACATCTTTTTGGTTAATAAGTTAGACTTGTTGGCACATTCTATCGAACAAAGGGATAGATATCTTAGTCACATAAAGGGTGATAGATAAACTTGAAAAACAAAAAAATATCTATGTGGAAAATGAAAAAAAAAGATATGTATACAGAGTAACATCCGAGGGGGAGTTACTAATTTTCATGACTTCAAATTTTTTGTCAAAAATTCCCAACTAATGCAAATGGGGGATATTTTTATATCTACAAGATATTTTGTTGTCATTAGGTTAGAGAAAGTCATAGATTCAAGGAAAAATCAATCGGTAAGTGGAGAAAGAGAAGGATAAGAAAAGTCGATAATGCACACCAAGCCAGTTGGTAAATCATAGAGTTGATAGAGTACAGAATACCTACAGTTACCCAGTGACACACTACACTGATTGCATCTAGTACACTGACTTCTTATTACACCTTGTGATGAAGAACATTTAACTAAGTATTGTGGAGTTATTTAACCGAGTTATGGAGTTAATAAAAAACATGATCAGATCATATCTTGCATATACAAGTATTTATAATACTTTGTTTCATGATCAACATTTCAAATATATCAGAGTGAAGATCTAACGAAGAGATCAAATGGAAAAAAGAAAGTTTTTCATTTCCAAGAAAAAACAACAATTATCGAGGTAAAAGTGACATGGTCATCGAGCTAGAAAGAATATCTAACGGTCAAGAAAAATTTATAATGTACCTAACAAATATGATTAAGAGGAAAAACTCATCTATATCTTAGATGAATTTTGTATGTGTAGGAGACACAAGAGGATATAAAGAGAAACAAGACAAAGAGATATTATTGTTATTGTTGTTAAAGTAGTTATTAAAGAATAGATAGCACCGAGTAGAAATTTAGTCACACCAAAGAAGAACATAATAGTGTTACAATTTGGGAATTAAGGTAACACATATTATAGCACATAGAGTCTGAACAACATTTACATTTGATGCATTTTGACAGACATTGTTAAGCTATTGATACTATTGTATTGAGAGCTTTAAATTTCAATATTGGGTAGCTCTTAACCGATGTTATATTTTTAAATCCTTTAATAGGGTACATCTCTAAGTGTAGACTGTGTAAAATTCCTTTAACCAGATAGACCTAACAAGTCTTATATATTATTAATCGGGTAAGCTTTCAGAAATAGATAAACTTTGTAACTCTAACCGAGCACCCTTTATATTGCAGTTAGTGAAGGTTGTGGGTATCATCCCTACCAAATTTTTTATCCTCTAACTAAGGATTTTTGTATTACCAAAATCATAGTCTTATGAGTTCAATTGTTTAATGTTTTGATTTTAAGGTTTTATAAGCATTACATTACTTTTAATTCAAAGTTATTAACTCGATAATCAACATACACCAGTATATAATTTAAACAGTAATTGTGGTTAAAAGGTTTTAGTGTTACTGATTCACCCCTCCCCTCTCAGTCCCAAATTTCCATTATTTATTCCAACAAAAATAAATTAGATAATCTTATAGGTTCATTATATCTTATTTTTCATTAGGACCTACCCATATGATTAAATCATTTTTCTATCTTTAACATATTGATAAACATGAATTGAATGTAAGCTATTTTATTTATGATTTATTAAATTTATCTACACATGTGTAAATATTCTTAAATTAGAAATGTCATGTTTCTTAAATTTGAACATGTACATGATCCTATAATGTGCATGTTCTTTATATATATTTTTTAAATATTGTACATATACCTATGCATGTGCAAAGATCTATATATACCTATTTATACTTTCTAGTATATTTGTTTTATCTATCACATGGCATCGGGTAGAGGGGCATCATCTATGTATTCAAGAGAGGCTACTGTATAGGGGGTGCCAGTGACTACTCTTCACGTAGATCTTCTAGTTCTAGAGAGGATAGGGAGCATCCATTTTTTGGTACCATTTCTACATTAAGACGTGCTATAGAGGTTGTTGATCATAATATTAATACATCCACAACCTTTCCTAATAGGGATAGGGTGAACATTATTAGGGAGGATCTATTTCATATGATTTAGATAGTTGAATCATACAACCCTTATGATAGTAGTAGTATTGATACATACTATGCTTCTCTCTCCTTCAATGTTACTAGCATTACGAAGTATAGACAGATTGACTCAGACGTTTCTACTACTATGGTGAAGACAATGTTTCCTCATGACTGGGACATAGCTTAGGTGTGAGTATATATGACTACTAGGTGCCAAGATGACCTTGTTGCACCATTTATATTTCTTTGATGGTTGGATTCTCATCATAGGTGGCCTCAGAAGGATGAGCTTCCACTATATTTTTGTAAACAATTGGTTTCATTATTTTATTTGTATCATGATGTTAAATATACAAATTTTACAGATCATGCTGGGTAGGGGAGGGAGAGATTATGTGAAAAATTCAGAGGAAATAATGCCCCAGTTACTTCTATTAAATCGGAAGAGGTGGGTCACAAACTTTTGGTTATACAAAAAGGTTTGGAAATGGTAGCTGCAAGAAAGAGTGTACCAAATGACACAGTCATGTGGGATATATTTTCTAGTATCACGAGTATTGTGACACATGTGCATGAGTTGTCATATGATCGGTTGGGGAGATACATGTTGCATTATCATTCTAGAATTCCTCCACCTACACTGGATGCATCCTCCAATGATGATCTGTACCAGATAACAAACATACCATCTCCCCTAGAGGTTGTTGCTTTATCAAAATTTGGACCATTTGTGTCTTATGGGCACATCTTTATCAAGTGATCTTCTTTGAATGTATAAGGATTTATAGATGGTTGGAGGGGTTCCTCTTAGGGAGGTTCTATTAGAATACTTCAGAGATAATTGAGAGGGGGGGTTGAATCAGTTATCTGCAATTTTAAATATTTTGTAATTATTAATCCAAATTGATACAAAGTAAATACAAATTCAGATGACACATTACACAACACATTAATTTGGTTATGGGGAAACCAAATGGTAAAAACCCCGGTGGGAATTAGTACCCACAAAGAATTATACTATTTATAGTAATCCCTATTAAAAGATTCTTCAACCCTGTTAGGAGTTGTCCAATACAATGCAGTAGTATAGTTGACCTGGTTAAGGGTCAGACCCTGTTAGGAGTCTTTTACAATAACCCTGTTAGGGGTGGGGGACTCACTATCCAAGGACTCACTGTCCAAATGGTGAAGGCTACAACCTTCTGAATATTTGATACACACTGTATCAACAGGGTGAACTATTGTATGTGACACTGCTTGTCAGATCAGTTCCTTTTATGTGCCGATGCTTTAACCTCTTGTAAAGCAATATAACAATCTAATATATATATATTGAATGATTCAACATAAACATCTATATTATCAACATATGATAAATATAGCTCTGTTGTATCAACACTCTGTTCTACTTGTCAATCTCTAGCTTTCGCAACTTTTCTTATCATAAATGACCTTGTATAAATACATACATAAGTACTGTTGTGTATTATATGTTGTCGTCAATGAAAAACATACAATCAATCAACTATTCAGAATCAAATCTCCAACAATCTCCCCCTTTGGCATTGATGGCAACATATGATAAAAACAACTTCTATTCATGGTGTCTTCTTTCTTTTACAATCTTCTCAATATCCTCATCAAAGATTCATCTATACTGTTGCAGTTACATAGACTGTGTATACTCCCCCAGAGTATAAGCTCCTTGTATGTGTTCCTTGTTTTTTCTCTTTGTTTTTTATCTTTGTTTTTAGTATATACTCCCCCATTGACATCAATGGCAAAGGGTGCCATAAACCATTATGCACAGATACTACTCCAGAATTAGAGTAGTCAACCATTCATCAGTCACACAGGACTGATGTTCTTGTTGCTTTCTTTAATCAAAATTAGGAGAGGGAATGACTCCCAACTTCTCCCTTAGATAATCAAAAGTATCGTTTGCTAAAGGCTTTGTGAAAATGTCTTCTATCTGATCTTTTGTGCTTACATAGTCCAATGTCACTTCCTTGTCTGCAACTTTTTCTCTCAGAAAATGGTACTTTATCTCTATGTGTTTTGTCTTTGTGTGCATCATAGGGTTCTTAGACATGTTAATAGTACTGGTGTTATTACAATGAATAACAATAGGATAGTCAACCTGATTACCAAAGTATTTCACCATCTTCTTGATCTAGATAACTGTTGTATAGTTCAGTGCTGCTGCAACATATTATGCTTCTGTCGTTGACTGAGAAATACAATTTTTCTTTTTTCTTGTCCAATATACCAACCTTTCTCCAAGAAATATTTCTCCTCTTGAAGTGCTCTTCCTGTCATCAATACAACCTACCCAATCTACATCAGTATACACATGAAGTTGTGTATTCTTTGATTTAGGATACCATAAACCATAGTCTATAGTTCCCTTAAGATGCTTGAATATCCTTTTTATCACCATTAAGTGATTATGCTTTGGTTTAGCTACAAATCTTCCAACAATGCCAACTGCATTAGATATGTCAGGTCTTGACTGAGTTAGATAAATAAGCTTTCCAATCATAGATTTATGCAATGTTTTATCAACTGGTGTGGAGTCACTATCTTTTGAAAGTTTACTTCCTGTGATCATAGGAGTACATACAGGCTTGCAATCCTCCATCTTGAAGGTTTTCAATATTTCCTTCACATATTTTGACTGATTAATGAATATTCCTTTATCTATCTATTTTACATTCAATCCCAAAAAGTATTTTATATGACCAATCATACTCATTTCAAATTCATTCTGCATTTATTTTTCAAATGCTTTATTGAGCTTGTCATTACCTCCAAAGATAATGTCATCAACAAATATGGAAACCAATAGTAATCCATCAAGTGTTTCTCTTGTGAACAAGTTGCAATATGTTGCTCCTTTCTTGAATCCAATCTTTGTGAGATATCCATCTAATCTTTCATACCACACTCTTGGGGCCTGTTTGAGTCCATAGAGTGCTTTCTTTAGTCTGCATACCATGCTTGGTCTATCTGAAAGGTTAAATCCTTTAGGTTGTTCTATGTAGACTTATTCTTTTAAGTCAACATTCAAAAAAGCTGATTTGACATCCATTTGATAAACTTTAAAATATGTTATTGTTGCATATGCCAAAAATAATTTTATGGCTT
Organism: Thuja plicata; assembly: GCA_018584345.1. NCBI lineage: Eukaryota > Viridiplantae > Streptophyta > Pinopsida > Cupressales > Cupressaceae > Thuja > Thuja plicata. Next base: position 3,652,194 of record MU223077.1, on the reverse strand, counting down.
CCAGTCTGCTCATAGGGGAAAATGTATCAGTGTAGTCTATTCCTTCTTTTTGCGCATATCCTTTACATACTAATCTTGCTTTTTTTCTTATTACTGTACCTTATTCATTCATTTTGTTTCTGAAAATCCACTTTGTTCCAATCAAATTTTTATCACTTGGTATAGGAACCAATTCCCATGTTTCATTCTTGATTATCTAATCTAGTTCTTCTTTCATTGAATTTTTCCAATCAGAATCATTAAAAGAATCTTCAACACTTAAAGGTTCAATCTTTGATAGTAAACATACCTCTTCATCCATTGTTAGATTCTTTGCTTTTGATCTGGTCAAAACAATGTTGCTCTTATCTCCAATGATATCATTTTTGGAGTGGTATCTGGATGTAAACTTAGGAACCTTAGGTGTGACTTCTTCCTCTATAATCTATTGTTCTTCATTGCTTGAATCAGGGTCATTGCATGAGATATCAATGCAATCAAACATTTCTTCACTCATAGTATTATTACTGTTAGGTCTGGGTTCTTCTTCAATCAAAGGTTCATATTCATAGTACCTCTCTTGAATCATAAAATCTCATCAATCTTAACATGCATGCTTTCATTTTATCTTCTTTAATCTTAAATTGAAACATTTGTAAGCTTTGCTTTTTGTAGAGTAACCAAGAAAAATACCTTCATCACTTCTAGCATCAAACTTTCCAACACTTTCATCTCTCTTCATGTAGCACTTACTGCCAAATATTCTAAAATATTTTACTATGGGTACATTGCCAAACCAAAGTTCATAGGGTGTCTTGTCCATGCCTGGTCTCAATTGTGTTTTGTTGATAGTATACACTGTTGTGTTTACTACATCTCTCCAATAGGTGTGTGCCACTTTTCCTTCAATCATCATGGTGCGTGTTGTATCAAGTATAATCCTATTTCTCCTTTATGCAATTCCATTTTGCTAAGTTGTTCTGGGGGCACTCAACTGCCTTTTTATTCCATGTTCTTCACAATAGTCATAAAACTGGTCAAAGGTGAATTCTTCTCCTCTATCTGATCTTAAACATTTCAGTTTTAGTCTAGATTCATTCTCAACCTTAGCTTTGAATATTTTGAACTTATCAAAGGCTTCTAACTTCTCTTTTAAGAATGCAACCCACATCATCCTAGAAAAATCATCAACAAAAAGAATAAATTACCTTTCACCATAGTATGATCTTATTTGAGTTGGGCTGCATAAATCTATATGCACTAAGTCCAACTTGTTTTCAGCTAAGGTCTGCTTGCTTTTGAAGGAACTCCTTACATGTTTACCCATAACACATTCCTTGCAAATTGTGTCAATTGGTCTTGCAATGCTCGGTAGGTCTCTAACTGCCTTGACATTACTGATCTTTACTATATTATCAAAATTGATATGACAAAGTCTCTTGTGCCATAACCAACTATCATCCACCTGTGCAACAAAACAACTTACATCTAAATTAAGTTGAAAAACATTACCTTTTGTTTTAGAGCCTAATGCAATCATGTCTCCATCCTTGTTTCTAATGATGCCCTTGTTGTCTTTGAACTCCAAATGATAGCCTTTGTCAAGTAGTTGTCCAACACTTAGCAAGTTATGATGCAATCCATCAACATATAGAACATCATCTGTCTTATTCTTTCCATCCGGGGTGATGGAACCTCTGCCTATGATAGGTTTAGGAGTGTTATCTCCAAATCTAACCATACCACCTTTGTATTTGTCTAGATGAACAAATCTATCTTTGTCATCTGTCATGTGGTGTGAACATCCACTACAAATGATCCAATCAGTTCTGATATCTGCTTTGGAGATTATGGCTAATTCATGATCTTCTTCTTTATCTGCATTGTCCATATTTTTGGACAACCTTTCCATGTCTTTAAGGGCAACGAATCCAATTTCATCTTCTCCTGAATCTTCATCAGTTACACCTTCTTCAGCATGGTAACATTCCTTCCTGTACTTAGGTTTGTAGTCAGATCTAAACTTCTTGACTCTTGTGGGACACTTAGATGCAAAGTGACCAATCTTATTACATGAAAAACACTTGAATGGAAGTTTTCCTTCATACTTTCCTTTTCCTTTCTTTTCTCTCTTAGTAATCATGGCAATTATTTCTTCTAGTTCTTCATCGGTTTCTTCATTCTCATTATGACTAGAGATGTGTGAGGATTTTTTACCGTGTATTGAAGCTTTGAAGGCTGTTTCATTCTTAGGTTCAGTCTTCAATCTTGATATCTCAAATGCAGAGAGTTTTCTGATCAAAGTCTCTCTCTTGAAGTCTTGTGAGAATTGCGTAGTTTCTTCTAGAATATTGATCTTGTTTTCATAGTCTAATGTTAAAGTAGTTAACAACTTATCCATTATATCTTCTTCTGATATTTCTCCTCCATTGTTTCTGATTCCAGATACTGCTTCATTTATCCTCTGATTATAAGCTCTAATTTTTTCTTCTGCTAACATCTCAAGACTATTGTATTTCTTCTTCCATGTCTTCCTGCGTGCATTCTTTGCTTGAACATCTCCTTGAAACATGTCTTCTAAATACTTCCATATGATGTATGCTTTGTCAAACTTCTTGATCTCAGAAAATTCACTGTCAGATAAGGTTCTGATTAGGGATTCTTTGGCAATTTCATTATTGGTAAATGTTTCCTTCTGTCTTCTAGTAGCATCATCCTTTGCAAGGTCTTTTAGAGATGGAATTTCAACCTCTTGTGTGGCAATCTCAAAGATCTCAAATCCAATGCATTTCAGATGTGTTATCATTTTTTATCTACCAATTCAAATAGTTCTCTCCATCAAACTTAGGGCTGTCTTTTTTGAATTATGACATCTTGATCTACCTTAAGCTGTTAGGCTTCTTTTCCAAGGCACTTGGCTCTGATACCAATTGTTAGAATACTTCAGAGATAACTGAGAGGGGGGGTGAATCAGTTATCTGCAATTTTAAATCTTTTGTACTTATTAATCCAGATTGATACAAAGTAAATACATATTCAAATGACACATTACACAACACATCAATTTGGATATGGGGAAACCAAATGGTAAAAACCCCGGTGGGAATTAGTACCCACAAAGAACTATACTGTTTACAGTAATCCTTGTTAAAAGATTCTTCAACCCTGTTAGGAGTTGTACAATACAATGCAATAGTATAGTTGACCTTGTTAAGGGTCGAACCCTGTTAGGAGTCTTTTACAATAACCCTGTTAGGGGTGGGGGACTCACTGTCCAAATGGTGAAGGCTACAACCTTCTGAATATTTGATACACACTGTATCAACAGGGTGAACTATTGTATGTGACACTGCTTGTTTGATCAGTTCCTTTTATGTGTCGATGCTTTAATCTCTTGTAAAGCAATATAATAATCTAATCTATATTCTGAATGCTTCAACATAAACATCTATATTATCAACATATGATAAATATAGCTCTGCTGTATCAACACTCTACTCTACTTGTCAATCTCTGGCTTTCATGAATTTTCTTATCATAAATGACCTTGTATAAATACATACTCCAATTATGAGATCATGGGAACTGTTAGACAACTCTTCATAACATCCTTGTCAGCTCTACTAAGTGCACAAGTACAATTACATCCGTGCAATTCAATGCTGAACAGACGCGTCGCTTCACTAAGTCAGCTTCACCAATTTGACCATAACATTGTAATCTTCTTGAAACACGTTTAGCACGTTTAGATTAATATCAACAACTCATAACTTATCATGAATATACACAGGCATATGCAAGAGATGCGTGCAACTCAATTAACACGTTACGTATGTCGGCCTTAAACTGTTAATCCTCTAGAACTATAACTGTCAACAACAAGATTACATATCTTTACTGAAACATCATATCTGAGTCTGTGTGTATGAACATAGCATAGTAAACATGTCAACAACATGTATCTGTCCATGCTGGTCTTCATGTCATCATATGGATAAGTACATACAGAAGTACTACTGTGTATTATATGTTGTCGTCAATGTCAAACATACAATCAATCAACTGTTCAGAATCAAATCTCCAACAGGTTCAATTATTTTTCACCATCATTCTTAGTAGATCTACTAGATCAGGTTCTTAGGGTGCACAAAGACATGAGGATATACCTACACCACTTACAGCTCCTCAATAGAGTGCAGTTGATAATCATGTACCTATCTAGGCTACTCAATCTACTTCATCACATCTAGCTCATCACATTTAGCACCTTGCTTATAGATGACCAAATTGATCCCGAAGAGGTATCCTTACATGATTCATATTTGAGCAATATCAGGAGAGTATTACACACTATTACAGTATATATTAATTTAAATTTTTATTTTATTTAGAAAACTTACACATGTATCTATTTGAGTATAAATAATTTATATATGTACTCTAGGTTATTATTGACAGTATCACACCATATATAAATTTAAAGACACCTTGCGATCCTGTGCAACATGACACACATGTAATTTTAGATGTTTGTACATATTTATTTTTCTTAAAAAAGTATTTAATTTACTATACATGTATGCATGACACATATATATTTCATTTATTGCACATAGAGATCACAAGGAGGTGGGCCATCATTAGGTCACGGATCATGACAAGGCCCTAGTTGACCACACATGTTATTTTAGATATTTCATCTCACACGTGTTATTCTAGACATTTCATTCACATCTTATTTTAGACACATGTTATGTCTATTATTTCATAAATGTGTTATTTCATACATTTCATACAGATGTTATTCTAGACATTTCATGAACTATGTTCATTTTAGACATTACTTATACATGTTATTTTAGATTATAGATGTTATTTCATATTAAATAGACTTATTTTTATACATGTTATGTATGTTATGTTATGTGACATTTACATGTTCATGTTATGAATTTTCATGTGTTCATGAAATAGACTTATTTTATGCATGCTATGTATGTTCATGTCATATATATTTTCCATACATATTTAACTTAAAATTTATTTAATCTAACTAATGTCATATGTACATATATTTTTCATACATGTAAGTTTAAATCAATTAAAGTAAATAATGGACAATGTGTATTTAATCTAACTAATGTCTTAAGGGAAGGTTGTGTAAGTAATGCAACTAATGTCTTAAGGGAAGGTCATGTAAGTAATCTAACTAACAAATTAAGGGGAGGTCATATAATTAATCTAACTAATGTATTAAGGGGAGGTCATGTAAGTAATCTAAGTATTGTCTTAAGGGAAGGTCATATAAGGAATTTAACTATTGTCTTAAGGGGAGGTCATGTAAGTAATATAACTAATATCTTAAAGGGGACGTCATGTAAGTAATCTATGTAATTTCTTAAGGGGAGCTCATTTAAGTAATAGAACTATTGTCTTAAGGGGATGTTAAAAGGGGATGTCTTAAGAGTATATCTTAAGGGGATGTTAAAAGAGGATGTCCTAAGGGGAGGTCATATTTTAATATTAATATCTATGTATTAAAACTATTGAACCATGAAAGAATACATAATAACATACATAAAATTATACATAGCTATATATTAAAACCATTGAACCATCAAAGAAAACATAATAACATACATAAAAGCATACAACAAAGTATACATAGTTATATATTAAAACCATTGAACCATCAAAGCATACTTAATAACATAGATAAAAGTACACATCAAAGTATACATAGCTATATATTAAAACCATTGAACCATCAAAATATCCATAATAGTTCATACATAAAAGCATACATCAAAGTATATATAGCTATATATTAAAACCATTAAACCATCAAAGCATACATAACTATATATTAAAAATAGTGAACCATCAAAGAATACATAAATATATATTAAAACCATTGAACCATCAAAGCATACCGACAATTGGCATTAGAGGTTATTGCATATGAATTAGTACATCGGGTACACTACAATTCATTGGTTAGTGTCTTTGGCATTGGTTTTCAAAGAGGGAGAGATTATTCATGTCATGCCAAATAAATTATTAAAGAAAAGATTGTTGATGACAGAGGGAGAAATTTATCAGAAACAAAGATTATGAAGATATGGGGAGTTTTTTGGATGAGAATCAGAATGAAGCTAAGGACATTAATAAATTATTTTTATCCTTATTTTTGTTTCTCTATTATTATTTGTATTATGACATGTTGTGCTCCCATCAACTCCAAGGAGGGAGGTTGTTGATGACAATTATTCAATTGTGTATTGTCATTGATGTTTACACAAATATAGTGATGTTACACAAATGTCTATACCTAAACTGAGCACAGTCAGTGTATTCCATGTTCTCTCGGGCATTGAAGAAGACCAAATTTATTTTCAGTTCTAACTGGGTTCACTCGGGCATTATAGTAATGGTCGAGCATTGAAGGATTATAGTGTTAACCAAGTTAAACATTTAGTGTTAGCCAAATAACAAGAGTTTTCACTTTATGTTTTATTGGTTATATGAAGCCGACAGACTTAAGTTTTATTGATTATTTGAAAGGTTATTCAAGACGACTAGATAAGGCTTATCATATATATAAAAGGTCAAGTTTGGATTGAATGTGTGTAAGATATGAGAAATACAAAAAGTTTGTGATATGAAGTGTGGAGGGGAAATGAGATGGGATTATGATTAAAGACAGAACATACATAGCTACAATAGAATATTTGATCAGTTAGGATAAAGTTTTAAAGCCAAAGTAGAGATCTGAATCAGCAAAGATGGTTTCTTTGTCAAACAGGTCAATTCATTGTTACTCTCTAAGAATTGTAGCAGTGATCAAAATCTCTTAACAAAGTAGACTTAACAGTATTTTGTAAATCCTCTGACAAGGTGATATTTATACATTGAAGTGTTTGAAGACATTTAACAAGGCCACTCCTTATAGGGTGTTTAAATCCTCTAATAGGGTCACACCTAACAATGTGTTATTGTAAACTTTAACAAGCTTGTCTCCTAACAAAGCCCTCACTTCAAAAGATTGAAAAATAGTAACTAGTTGCAATTGGTAGTTTTTCCCAAATTGGTTTTCCTTGTTAAACCTTGGTTTTATCTATGTACATGTTATTTACTTTATGCTTTATGTTTCTACATTTAATCACTGAAGGATAATCATAGTTAGTATTTTAATATTTACTTTGTTAACCGAGTAACAACAAAATATCTATGTTAACCGAGTGACAACGAAAATCTTGTTTAATACATCTAAGGGACTTGGATTTGTTTTTGTGGTAACTGATTCACCCCTCCCCTCTTCAACTCATTTCCAACAAAGCATACATCAAAGTATACATAGATATATATTTAAACCATTGAACCATCAAAGCATACATAACAACAGACATAAAAGCATGTACATAATTTATACCAAGCATGCATAACTATATATCAAAGCATATCCAATATCTAATACATTAACTAAGAGTTCAAACTCTAGAGTTGAAATATGAAAGTACAAGAGCTACAAAAACAAGTTTAGCCTAATTCTCTTGATACATATAGTATGGATCCTCTCTATCTGTTATTATCTCCAAAAAAATTGCATGTTCTTAAATAGGCGACCTCCACTTTTGGTTGTCACATCCTCATTTTTTTCTAATGTCCCAAATTGCAAGGTTGTCGCTATAAAAAAGTGACTGTAATGCAGAAATTTTTGGCTAGGCATGTATTCAATAAACTCAACAACATTTTTATCTACCTTGATTTGTTTATAATAGGTGCCTTCAATAACAATTGAACCAATTGGACATGATTATCCATCCCCATCTACAGTTTCTTCTAGAAACTTGTATTTTTCTTTCGTGTGTCTTAGTAGATAATAATATACACTTTCCAAATTGTCAGGATCCACATCCGCATAAAAAATATCACCTATAAAAATGGATTTGATTTAATATTTTTATTTCTAAATTAAGATAAAATTTCAACATCACTTTTGATAAATTAAAATTAAATAAAAGAACATGTATGCACACACACCTGTAACAACTAAACTAGAAATACGTTCATAATCAGTTCAATATGCAAGATAATGAATGTTTACGTCAATGGAATCATCTTCATAAGGAGACATTTAGATTAAATCCTTCGTATCCCATCATGAAATATATCAATTTTTAATTTTCTCACATTGACTCATTGCATTGTCCTCAACACAATCAACACAAAAGCATGATTTTTCTCTTACTTGAATCAATAGAGGCTTGCGTTGTCTTGTAGGCATCGCTTAATGTAAACTTCTAATACCAAAATTTCTTTGAAAATTATAAGGACTGCTAAGTCTATATCTATTATAAATCTAAAATGAAAGTTACACAATTTTAGATCAACAATTATGATTTAAAAGTGATTCACGAGATAAAATTTTAAAAGAAATTTCTAATAAAATATTTTCCCTTTCACTTCCCAAAAATAACGTTTGTTGTATTTGGTGTCCCAACTAGAAAAATAAATTTCACACTACTCAACAGAATTCTTTGAATACTCTATCATGTTACTTGTAAGTATTTATGAACTATTAGTCTAAAGAAAATTGATGTAAGCTTAAATTATATTATTTTGATGACTAGAGGCCTTTACTATTAATATATAGAACAAAGTACAATATTCACAAAAATATATTGGGGGATAAAAAAACAGCCCATGAAGAGTCACACAACATCATACCAGAGTCATACAACTTTTCATCAATAAAACATATAAGAAAAGCCCTCAAGCTACGAGTGCAATAGCAGAAGAGGGAGGAGGATCTTTATCATTCAGATTTCCTCAAACATTGGGCCCATGGGTCTAGTCGGGAGGAGACTACCCATCATCTATGTATTTTTCTTTCTCCATTTCTCCTTCCTCCCGCCTGGGAGATATTGCAAGAGCCAAGCGGGGACTTTATCAGAAGTGGCAGGAGGCTATGTGGGAACAGTGGCCAATGGCTGAGCAGTGGTAGAGACAAACAAAGGAGGCCAGCCAATAGTTGAGTCCCTCATGTTAGGAGGAGAGGCAGAGCGGTGGTGCCAAGAATGCACCATTCTGGAGCACTTGGCCAAAGCACTCCTGCTATGATGTCGGTCCCAGGGTGGCGTACGGTCAGCATACAGATAAATTTACACAATTTTAGATCAACACTTATGATTTAAAAGTGATTCACGGGATAAAATTTTAAAAGAAATTTCTAATAAAATATTTTCCCTTTCACTTCCCAAAAATAACGTTTGTTGTATTTGGTGTCCCGACTAGAAAAATAACTTTGACACTACTCAACAAAATTCTTTGAATACTCTATCATGTTAATTGTAAGTATTTATGAACTATCAGTTTAAAGAAAATTGATGTAAGCTTAAATTATATTATTTTGATGAATAGAGGCCTTTACTATTAATATATAGAATAAAGTACAATATTCACAAAAAAATATTGGGGGATAAAAAAACACCCCATGAAGAGTCACACGACATCATGCCAGAACCATACATTTATTCATAAATAAAACATATAAGAAAATCCCTCAAGCTACGAGTGCAATAGAAAAAGAGGGAGGAGGATCTTTATCATTCGGATTTCCTCAAACATTAGGCCCATGGGTCTAGTCGAGAGGAGACCACCCATCATCTATGTATTTTTCTTTCTCCATTTCTCCTTCCTCCCGCCTGGGAGAGATTGTGAGAGGCAAGTAGAGACTTTATCAGAAGTGGCAGGAGGCTATGCAGGAATAGTGGACAATGGCTGAGCAGTGGTAGAGACAAGCAAAGGAGGCCAGCTAGTAGTTGAGTCTCTCATGTTAGGAGGAGAGGCAAAGCGGTGGCGCCAAAAATGTGCCATTCTGGAGCACTTGGCCAAAGCACTCCTGCTATGATGTCAGCCCCTAGGTGGCATATGGTCAGCATAGAGAGAATTCGGTGACACGTGAGCTATAGTACACGAGGCATTGGGGATGCTACATCAGTTGCTACAAGTGGGGGACCTCAAGGGCCATCTTGTTAGCTTGTACTTGAATTTTCATCATGACATTATTACATAAACATGCCTTAGCATAAAGAGAAACATTGATATCCAGAAAGTTGTGAGTAAAAATAACAACATTATGGTCTTTCCATAAGGAAAAAAAAATCTTCATCCTGATAGCATGCCAAATCTGGGTATAATAGGAAGGCATTCTAGGTGAGTGACCAAGGAGATCCATATGCCAAGAGAAAGGCTCAGGCCTAAATGGCATTAAAAAACTATGAATCCATCTCCAATAGTTATAAGCCCAAAAATAGAACCAAAAAATATGCATAATGGTTTCAGAATGCCCACAAAATGAGCATTTAGGATCAGGCACACCTAAGTGTTGAAGCCAAGCTCCCAAGAGTAAACCCTGGTAGAGAAGACACCAATAAAAATGAGCAATTTTGGGTTCAGTGATAGGATCCCAAATAGTATAGAAATGCCAGCTCCAAGTATTCTAGGAAGAATAAAGATGCCAACGATGATTGAGAGAATCAATCATAGGAAAATGAGGCACACGCCAAGAGTACCCAAACTTGGGTTTGTAGTTGGTAGATGATGTATCATGGTACCATTTCCAATCTTTCCACCAAGGTTTAACTTACTGAATGCCAAGTTTGTGCAGGAGATGCGGTGGAATAGAAGAGACAAGCAAGTCAAAAGTCTAACGATCTGGACGTGTGTGTTAGAATTGAACCCGACGATCATCCCAAGAGAGGAGACTCATGGTGTCTTTGGAAAAAAATCCTTGGGCGTTTGAATGTCCCGTTTGTGGAAACATAGAGCACTCATACCCTAGATTTTGGCGAGAGGAAACCATTGTTGAGAAAAAAGTGGGGACCACCAAATATTCTTATGATTGAAAGAGAGCCCATCTCGGAAGCCATTTCCAACCCAATGAAGCCAAGGTTTGATAGCTTCCCAGGCTCTCCAGATACTTTAGACAACAAAATTACCTTGGATTTGAACAAGGTGCTTCATAACTAGAAGGGTTTGAAAGTTGATGGACAACCATCAAACCAAATCTAGTATTATAAAGCCTTTATCTTGAGATTGGCAATATCTTCAAAATATATTGCAAAATAATGAGCCACATAGCTCCTATCATGAACCTTATCACGGTGATATAGAAATGGACCTCCTTAATGATAATGTATTCATTTGTATCAATACTTTATACCTCATCAAAATCAAACTGTGTGTGTCTATAGGTCACTTTCATACATCTTGCAACTGGATCACAATGATAATATTGAGCTTGAAGCTCTGATTGAGGGGAAAATGTATAGTTCTCAGAGAAAACTACAATTGAAAGAAGACAGATAGGTGGAAAATAATCTTTGGAATAATGAAACTATTTAGCTTGACATAGTGCACCATAACAATGTTGGATATGTGGATAAATCATAGTATGAAATCTAGTCATAAAATAAAGGTAGGTCAATTCACTCTCCTTCAATATATGTTTTTGGGATTAATCTTCAGTCTTAGTTCGATATGTCTCATACTCAAATATCTTCCACAAAACTGGCATTGAAACCTTGTTATTCACAATTTGTAATGGAAATTTATGCAAATCTCCACAATCATTGCATGCACCTTTTATGCACTATACTTTGAACTCATCTGAATCTTTTGATTTATAACATAAAATTGACTTCACAAATTATGGTATACTTCCAGTGATGACCATATTTAGATTAACTACAACCATATATTTTTTATATGATGGAAATTATAGATGAAACTTAACATTATTTTGATAACAACAAGTCTCACGTACCTTATTTATGCATACAAAGAAAGGGCACAAACTCTCAAACATTCTTTGACATATTTTCACATCTAAAAAATTCTTGCTTGAATGCTTCAAAAAATTCACTTTGTGGTGTATCTATAAAATATTTTGGATGTACAATTTTTATATTGATCTCTTCATCTTTCATCTCTATAGTATCCCCTCTATTAGAAGAAACATGGGAGCGAGCAGTCAAATATTCAATGACCTATATTTTTACATCTTAATAAAAAAATTTGTTTCGAGGAAGTCTACAAATATTTACGTAATTATTTTAAATATTTTCATCTAACGTATTTATCTTCTTGAAATATCTTTGAACAATTATTCTAGATACATTCAGTAAATCATAAATTTCTTGTACTTTTTTTTCTCTGTGTCAACCTTCTACTAGATAAAGTAGTAATCAATGCTCTACATGCAACACTTATATCGATTCCTTGATTAGATTTGTTAATTTCGTTCAATGCATCTTGATAATTTTCACCTATTGTTTGATTTACACTATCTTTTGAGATTTTCTATTTACCAACACTCAACAACTTATAATCCTTAAAGGACCAGATGTTGTCATTAGTATGCAAGAAGACAGTTTTGGTCAAAGATGATTACTGAGCGACAACACTCACCGAGAAACAACATTCACCAAGAAACAGTGATTACTGAAACACAGTAATTATCGAGTGCAGTGCTCTGTTGGAATAATGATATATTTGTCATCAGTGAAAACACTTATTCGGTTCTGAATGCTTACCAAGCTCATCACTCAGTCCACAGCCTATACCGAGCATTCAGCAGTTAAACAATTCATACCGAGCAGAACAGTAGTCACCGAGCATATGAGCAGTTCAGCAGCAGTTACCGAGCAGACGGTAGTCACCGAGCTTCACCATAACTACCGAGTCATCAGTTGATGCCAACCGAGAAGTCAATTACCACCGAGTCACCAGCGGTTACCGAGTGACAATATATCTACTGAGTCACCACAGCTACCGAGTATCAGAAGATCACCGAGCCAGCTTGAGGAACCCGAAGCTTCTACCGACTCAGTAATATTTTGTTTACTTATGCAAGGCCGACTTGAGAATAATTTTATGCTATTAATTTGTATTTGGCCGACCTTGTGAATTGTAAATTGTAATTATGGATGGTATATATATGTAATGTATTATACCATCTGATGTATGGAAATGTGAAAGTATGGATATGCGAAATTAGAAAGAGCAGAGCAGAGACTGCAATAAGGCAGCAGAGCAGAGCATTTTCGCCAAATCAGTAAAGGAGCAGAATTGACATATCTATCACAAAAAGGTGATCAGTACTCAAAGGATCTTATCAGCAATAAAGTTGTAAGTCAAGATCTACTATTTCATCCTAACAGTTGAATCAGTTTGAAATCCTTTAACAGGGTAGACTTAACAGTCTTTTGTAAATCTCCTAACCGAGTGCATACTTCATTGTATGTTTGTAAATCCTCTAACAAGGTGGACCTAGCAGTCCAAATTGCTTCTAACAGGGCAG
>MU223077.1:3558281-3632102 GCA_018584345.1 Thuja plicata | reverse complement strand
GTGTTATGAATGATTACATTTTCATGCTTGCAGTAGATTAAATAATGAATGGTTAAATATATACAAGTGCAGAAATAACTTAAAGTTTTCAGAGTTACTGATTCACCCCTCCCCTCTCAGTAACTTGGTTAGTCCTGAATATTTCCAACAGTGATCACCAAAATATTTTTAACACTGAGTAGTATATCAACTGAGCACCAATCTGTACACCGAGAGAGAAAAATTCACGAGAAAAAGAGGATTTGAACAAACACGTCAGCTAAAGAACTTTATTCTGTAAGATAGCATTATTATTAGGTGGATAACTGTTTCTTGTGGATCAAGAAAAATGTAAATGATGGATTTAATTAGTTAAACTACTTGTATTCATGCAAACTAGGAGATCAAGGTCAAGTTGTAAACCTTTGATCTTAGATTTTTTTCAAGAAAAGTGTGAAAACTAATTAGGTCAAAATATTGTATATATATAGATGTATTAATCAATCATGAACATGATGATTGTAGCCGACAAGGACATCTATGTATCAGACATAGGTTTTCATGCAGAATGACAAATAAAGAATAATTCATTTATCAAGAACTACATACAAGGCTACCGAGAACAACAAAGGTATTATTCATCACAATAGATGATACATATATTTTGTGAACTTAGTGGATTTGTAGTCAAAAATTCAATAGTGCAAGCTATCATGTCATAAATAAATTTTTTACTCATGAACAATTGTAGCAAGAAGTAAAATCCTTCAAGAAGGTGGACTTAACAGTCTTTATGTAAATCCCTTAACCGAGTGCACACATACATTGTGTTGCTAAAATATATTAAGCAAGTAGACTTAACAAGTCTAACATGTTACTCCTAATAGGGTAAGATCATCAGAAGTGATCACAACTTTTAGCCCTAACAGAAACCTTCCATTCTGTAGATAGTGAAGCTTTGTGGGTTTCATATGCATCGCATTTTTTACCTTCTAACAAGGGTTTTTGCGTTACCAAATACTTGTGTCATGTGTTAATGAATTTCATAAATGTTTCAATGTTTGTTTACATAAATTTACATTTATTCTATGATATTGCATGCATGGAGTAGTAAAACAATAATGGTCGGTTGTGCAAAAAATTATTACTAAAGGTTAATTGATCAAATTGTTAAGGGTACTAATTCACCCCTCCCCTTTTAGTACACACCCTTCCATTATTCCAACAATTGGTATCAAAGCTAGATCTCTTATTTGTAAAATTTTAATCACTTGAGAGAAAAGATCATACAGTGGAAAGGTATAAGCTTGACAAAAAATATTGAGAATAAGAAGTTGAAAATACATATTTTCTTTAAGAAATACAAAGATGCAAGAAACAAGATGAAAGATTTATTGGCTGAAAGAAAACTCATGGAATCTCGCTACAATAAAATTGATTATCATGAAGAAGAGATACCTAATTTATTTGATTCATATGGATCTAGATTTGGTAATACATCTGACACATATGAAGGAACCACTGAAGATCTAAAGGAAGTCAATCAACATTTGAATGAACAAGTAAAAGTACTACAAATCGGTCAAGAGACATAGATGATAAGAATGATTAATGTTATGAATAATGCAAGACAAGCTGAACAAGAAAGAACTTTAGCTATTGATGACAAGAGAAAAATTATTAAAAATTTCAAGAGAAAGAATATAAGATATAGAGACTTATTGAACATCACAATGAGATCACCAATCAAATAGTTCTTATGAGTCATGAGGCCAACCGAGTGAACATAGAAATCAATGTAAAATTGGAATATATTGGTGAACTAAAGGAAGAAAATGAGAAACTGAAGCATGAAGTGAAGATTCAACAACAACATAATGCTATGATCAAGAAAGTTGAAGATAGTACAAAAAGAATGGATGAATTTCTGAATGGATAGAGAAGTTACAAAAACAATACCGGTTTAGGGTATACCAATCATGGAGAATCATCAAACTGAGCTTATCAAAGGAATGTCTACACAAATACAATAAAAATTAAGTGTTCATGTAATCACTGTGGAAAACCATGCCACACATCAAATATTTGCAAGAGAAAAGAAAAAGGTATTTCTAAAACTACTTCTACATTCAGATGTAATTGTTATAATTGTAACAAGCATGGACACAAAGCACATGAATGAAAATCTAAGCTAAACAAACAAAATAAGAAATCTTAAATGATAAAAACATTGGTCCACTTGAAACATGCATGGACACACATCTCATGAATGTTGAAAAAGGATAAATCAAGTCTGGAAACCTAAAGAACAAGAAAATGCATATCAACTAAGAAGAGTCGCTAATACATATGTTTTTGATTAAAAGACTTGGGTAAATTGCACATCATGTGGTAGATATGTACATATAGCTGCAAACCATACGAGGAAATGGATAAGAAGATCTATAAACTGGACTAACCCTGGAATGACATGCTTACAATGTCATAAGGTTGGTCACTTAAAAAGGAGTGCGGAGACCAAGTGACAGATTCAAGCAATTTTGCAAATGGAAATACTATTGAAGACATCAGGAGAGTGAGAAATCAAACATGGAGGAGAGCTTAAAACAATAATAATGTTGGAACAAGCACTACAGTTGGTGACACCTCATCTAATGGATCAGGTGATTCTACCACCCCCACCTAAGCAATACAAGTAAGTATGGAACTGCACTCTATAAACTTGTATTTTACATTAGTTCCTATATATATTGAGAATATGCCAAATTAGCATGAATGATGATGTACTATGGTATTCCATGTTATCTTATGTGAATCTAGTCTGGTCGGTCAATATGAATCGAGTGTAAAATGCACATCAGTAAACATATGAAAGATAACTGAGTTGGCACTATTTACTGAGGAGGGTCAATAAACATGTGAAAGAGAACCAAGTTAACACTTTGTACCAAGTATTTTATACTTACGGAGCTGAAGAAATTGGTGTTTTAACTGAGCATATATGTTTTGTCAACCAAGTGGTAGGTGAAGCATTTATTGCTTCACTTAGGTTATATTTATCTATAAAAGGGTAAAGTAAACTCATTCATTCACCCAACGTTAAAGAGAAAATACCAGAGTGAAGAAATGATTCAGAGAAACAACATTGAAAAGTGATTCACAACACCTTTAAAATAAACTCTAATAGATTTTGAGCAATAACAACAAACATCCAGTGAGTATCTAGACTTATCGAGCTAACAGTTTATTTGCAAAGAAGCCCTAATTTGACGAACAATGGAAATACTTCCCAAACCTCAAAGATATAGATGAAAAAGGATAAGAAGGTCATTATAATCAAGAAATTGACCTGTGAGGAACCCAAATACAAGTTTTTCCCAGAGGTTGTTTCTCAACCCGATCACAAGGGATCCTTCTCAAGTATCCTACCTTGGATTTTATTGGTCAAAGGCATCCGTGCATACATTCACTATAAAGTTGTAGAGATTGGAGATGTTGAACTTGAAGAAGATTACTAGAATATATGAAAGGATAGAACCTTAAAGGATGAATATAACCACATTGAAGTGATAGGGTTAACCACATTGAAGTGATAGGGTTAACCAATGCCCTATTGTTTGTGAAAGAATTCAAAACATAATGGATTTGCATTGTGCTTAGTTGAGTGCATGACGGTAAAATGTGGTTAGATGAAGCTAATCCAATCAAAAAGGATGTGATTCATGTAGTGGCTTCTTACTGATTCATTGACAAGGAAAAATCCCTAAGGCACCCTGGAGGTCCCGAGATTGAAAAACTTACTGGAGCTGAATGGGATGGCAGAGGTTTGAAAGTGAATTCAATCATCGACCCTGAAATGAAGTTTGGTATATATGTGATTCGATACAAGATCTTTCAAGAAAGTAGAATGAACAAAATTTCTTATGCATTAGTTGATACAACATACAAGATAGTAAAGAAAGGAGTGCAACTAGACCTAGCCAAACTGGTACTGAAGCAACTGGAAGAAAACATAAGGACAATTAAATCAGCGCGATCTAATACATGTAAGTTTGATTCTCTATTAATGTGCACATTATTTTACTTTCAGAACTTCTTTCCTCAGTCGGTAATGTCACTTGGGACACCAACCGACTGATAATAACACAGCTTAGTGATTACATTAAATCACTAGTAGATAATTTCATTCCACTATTGCATGGCTACTTCACAACATTTAAGAATAGGATGTAGAAAAGGATGAGAATCCCTACACAGTTGATTGAACAATACAAAGATGACATATTCTTTTTAGTTTACACTGACACCACACTCATCAAAGCTGCCAACCCAAGGATAGCATAGTTACCAGCATTGGATTATGAATTTGACATACATTAGGCTACAACAGCCATTTAAGCCCAACTAAATGAACCAATAGAAAAATCTATAAGGATATTTGGCACAAATGAGGAAGCCAAGTCAAAAATAAAGACTGGCTTAGTAGTCAAGAAAATAGGAAAGGAGAAAACTCAAATGGTGAAAAAACTTAAGAAGAAACTCTCGGTAACTGACAAAGAGTTGGAACAATCAACATATGTCACTGAGGAACAGTCACCTATCGGTGAAGGTAAATAGGTAAGTTATTCAGGGTCTGCCGAATCAGATGAAGAGCCACCAAAGGCAAAGAAATAAAAAGTTACTAATATAATATCTGCATTTAGGACAAGAAGCAAAACTACTAAGGTAGACTCACCACCACTGAAGAAAGGTACAGTGAAAACATATCAAAAAAGAAAATCCTCAACCAAGCAACCAAAAACAAGACAATGAAGTATATATGTGAGAGGAAAAGAAGACAAGGATGATATTGAAGTAGATGAGAGATAACAAAGGATCCTAGCATAAAAGGCCAAAATTCCAAAGACAAATGATGAAATTGTAGAGTTAATCATCAACACAGGCCACTTACAACATCATAAAATTAGAAAATGAGGAAATATGTCTACCGAGGATCAGAATAAAATAGAAGAAGAAATCATTAAAATTATGGTAGCTTACAAATATGTACCTCTACAATTTGGCAGTCATATTCCACAGGAGCTACAAGACAAAATATCAGGTAGGTGGACATATGCATTGCATATGGAGAAATAAATGAAGGAGAAATCCCTAGCTGCATTCATGCCTGACTCAACAGTTGAAGAAATTGAGTCAACAATGAAGGAGCATGGAAATAAGTTTTCTGCAAAAACCAGAGCATACAAGGTATTATAGAACAAGATCGAAGATATTGACATAGAGAGAAAAAATATTTGGACACAAATATTTAATCCACCTGAGTAGATACTATCTCTAACCAAGAGTTCTCACATCGAGGAAAAGGAAGCCACACAAAGCTCCAAGCACATTTTCATCAATGACATCGAGGATGTCAATCCCATTGATTTGATCATAGAGGCAATTTGTTAGTAATAAATGAGAGGGGGGTGAGTCAGTGGCCTCAAAAATATTTCAATAATCAACCCAGAAACTTAGTACCACAATATTAAGCCTCTAGTTATCTTTATTCCTATAAGATGAATGCCTCCAAATATGTTTATAAAATTACTACTGCTCAGAATGCTTTGTTAAACCTCTTGCTGTATGTTTACCAAATAGCAGTCTATTAATTTACCAAAAGACAGTAAAAAATCTAGAGTATACTGGAATCAATCCAGTTAAGCTATGTGTAATGAAAAACACTAAAGTAATGACTCATAAACATATTGACACATGGATTTTTAACGTGGAAACCTTGTTAAGGGAAAACCCACTTGGGACCACTAACCAAAAATTTCCACTCTTCTGAAGTGAGCTCGGTGAAGAGCCAACCCTGTTAAAGGTTACAAACACTCTATTAGGTGTGACCTTGTTAGAGGATTTAAAATTCTAGTCTGTCACTTGATATTGGGCATCTCTATGCTACCTTCCTTGATCAATCACTCACTTGGCATGTCAATAGGTATCTGGCATCTCATGCTATCTTCATGATCCAACTTTTTGATACTCCTGTGGATGTATCTAAATATAGAAAGGATCTTAAATCCCATTCAGTTAAGAGGCTTTCTATATCAATGGTTAAACTAAAATAGTATGATCTGTTCACATATACAACTTATACTTGCTGATTTTCAGATCTATTGTAATCTCATAAAACTAATCTAATCAATATATTTATGTTAATACCTTTGCTCCACTTTACTTCTGCTTGGTGATGCTATGATATGTTGTTGGGTGTCCAAAAAAAACTTTACCTCTTTTCTCAGCTTGATTTATTAGGACTGTATGAAGTTGTTCTTCATCAGTTTCTCTTTAGCATCCTATTTTTCATTCACTCCCCTTAATTCATAATGAATCAAGCTTGTCTCTTAGATAGACATGATATTACCATTGCTAGGTTCTTGGTGTTCTTGATCTTGGCGTGATCCACAATCTTCGCCAATTAGATTTAAGGAAAAAACTCTTGTTTTATTTCACAGATATCTTCTTGCCAACTGGACAAAACAACTTTAAATCCTTTACTTATCTCTGGCTTATCTTCTCGATGAAAAAAATGATAACTACCAGTTAAGTCTATATTTAGCTCTGCCAACTAGATATTTTGTCATTTCTAAAATCCATTTATTTTTGGTGTTCTAACTCTTTGATAGCTTCGGTCAACACTCTAATTCTCCTCAGGCTTCTCTGTGGGTTTACACTATGTTTATGTATGTCAGTTATGCTTGTGATTCTACTCATCGATGTTCTTTCATGGGCATCACTATGAGTTACCTTTCAGTGATCTCTATTCGTCAGGTTCCACTGACTATTGGTGTTTGAAGTCACAAAGTGAATACTTGTCTTTTATACATTACTGAAAGCATAATCTTTTAAATTTTTATTCTCTCAAGTCATTGACACTTTATATATAACCGAATAGATTATATCAAGTTGACATCAATGACAATACAATCCATTAATTGATTTAATGTCTTGCATTATCTTTCTGCATTTCAGTGATCAACTTAACATCTTCAAATATTCAATCTGTTACATGTCATCAATCTCTCCCTTTGGCAATGATGACAACATACTACATTATCATACTATACTATCGCTAATACAATATGAAATATATAGTTTCATCAAGCTTTCCTATTGTAACTATTACAAATATCTGGCTCTCGGTAAGCTCAAAATAGCTTAGATTTTTCTTGCAGAGTGATTGTCTTCAATATTTAATCCCCTCACTAGATAGATGTAGCATCTTCTATCTTTGTTCTGATATGTTCTCTTCCTTGATTGTTCCTCCTCTTGATAATCTTTTTTTCCTTTGGTAGCAATCTTTCTCTTTGTATGAACTCTCTCCCTTTGTTACTTCTTTCACTTAGATGGATATTTCATATGTAATCAATTTCTCTCCATTAGAATATTGATTAACTCTTCCTTCTTATTCTTAGGAGCTTCACTTTATGTATAATGATATAATATTTTATGATCAATGAGATAATCTCTCCCTTTGTGATTCCTTATATCTCTCCTTTATGATGATGAGATAATCTCTCCCTCTTATGATAATGAGATATAATCTCCCCCTTTGACAATAATTCCAAACAAAAATGCATCTCCTTGTTTTTATCATCTTTTATTCTTTACATAATATATCCCTTGAATTTCCCTATCCATCAGTAATACAATGTTTCTAGTGTTCAGTGCAGATTTGTACCTTGCTATGTACAGATGTATTTGTTGTTGTCCATCTCAGTGTTTGCATCAACATGAATGATCTTAATATTATGTGTAGGCTAATGCAACTTCTTAGTTAGCTTACTGGACGATAGACAAGGGTTGGACCCCTAGTATCTATCTTAGGTATTCAAAAGTATTGTTTTCTAATGGCTTGGTGAATATATCAGCTAATTGTTCCTTTTATTGAATATATTCTAGTATCACCTCCTTTTCTTGCACTTGTTCTCTCAGATTGTGATACTTGATAGAAATATGCTTAGACTTAGTATGCATGACTGGATTCTTAGAAATGTTAATTGCACTGGTATTATCACAGTAGATAATTACTGATTCAAGAATCTTCATATTCATACCTTCCAGTAATTGTTTGATCTATGCAATATTGGAGAAATTTGTTGCAGCAGGCACATACTTTCCTTCTACAGTAGACTAAGAGATGCATCCTTGCTTCTTCCTTATCTATGTGACAAGTTTGTCACCCATGAAGAATGTTCCTCCAGTTGTGCTCTTTCGGTCATCAAGGTTTCCAGCCCAATCAACATCTGTATAGACTTGTAGCTCAAATTTTCCTTCTCTTTTATACCATAATCCATAATCCTTGGTTTTCTTCAGATATCTCAGAATTCTCTTAACAACAGTCATATGTGATTCTTTGGGATTAGTAGAGAATCTTGCAACTATTCCCACTGCATGTGCTATATCTAGTCTGGTATGAACAACATACATTAATTTGTCAATAATTTATCTATAGAAGGCTTAATTTACCACATTAGATTTGTCTTCTTTTTTTAGCTTTGATTTAGTAGCCATAGGTGTTCCAACTGGTTTGGAATCTTCCATCTTGAATATCTTCAGCACTTCCTTGATGTATTTGGACTGAGTGATAAAAATGTATGCATCTTGTTGAAGAATTTGTAGACCAATAAGGAATTTGATCTCCCCAAACATAGACATTTCAAATTATTTTCTCATTTCAGTTGCAAAGGATTTTCATAACAATTCATTTCCCCCCAAAATAATATCATCAACAAAAATTTCAGCAATCAGAATATTATGAAAAGTATCTTCTTTTAAGTACAGATTGCTATTTTCACTTCTTCTAACAAATTCTATGCTTATGAGATAGGAGTGAATTCTTTCATACAAGGCTCTAGGTGATTCTTTTAATCCATACAAGGCTTTATGTAGTCTACATACCATGTTTCTCTTGACTGGATCAACAAACCCTTCTCGTTGTTCAATGTATACCTCTTCTTCAAGTATTCCATTTAGGAATATAGATTTGAAATCCATCTGATATACCATGAATCCTTTTTATGCAGCATAAGAAATTAAGATTCTAACTAGTTCTAGTCTAGAAACGGGTGCAAAGGTTTCACCATAATTAATACCTTCTTCTTATGCATATCCCTTGCATACTAACCTTGCTTTGTTTCTAGTGACTTCTCCATTCTCTTTCAGCTTGTTTCTGAATATCCATTTGGTGCCGATGACATTCTTGTCATCTGGTCTCGGTACTAGTGTCCATGTATTGTTCTTCTCTATCTATTATATTTCTTCATTCATAGCACTGACTCATTCCTCATTCTCAAGTGCAGTATTAACATATTTAGGCTCAAAATCACAAAGTAAACATCTGGTGTTTAGTCACTTACTTCTTGTTCTTGTTCCATCCTTCTTGACTCCTATGATTTTATTTTGTGGATGATTTCTTCTGACCTACTTGGAAAGTTTTGATTCAGCTATGTGTTCAACATTTTGATTAGATTCTTGACCTTCATTCTGATCTCCATCGCTCGGAACATAATCTTGAGGATTTTCCTGATTTTTGGTAATTGCAGCCTGATGCTCCGATGCAATTTTTTGTTGCTCGGGAGTGACACACTGTTTCTTGGGTAGAGTGTTAGGTTCTGTATAAATAAACCTATTATATTCCTCTAGTTCCTTTTTTCTTTTCTTATCATTCTTTTCTGCAAATTCATCTATTTTCACATTTTCACTTTCAATGATTTTGTTAGATAACTTGTTAAGACATTTATAAGCCTTGTTTTTGGTTGAATACCCTAGGAAGATACCTTCATCATTTTTGCAGTCAATTTTTCCATTTCTATCATCCTTCAAAATATAACATTGACTACCAAAGATTTTGAAGTAACTTACATTGGGTGTATAACCATACCAAAGCTCATAGGGTGTCTTCTTGGTGTCCTTCTTCAATTGTACTATGTTGAATCTATATACAGCAGTACTGACAGCTTCCCTCTAGAAAGTTTGAGTGATTATTTTCTCAATCATCAATGTTCTTGCACATTCAACAATTGATTTGTTTCTCCTCTCAGCAATTCCATTTTGTTGTGGTTTTTTGGTTCAGAAACATGTCTTTTAATTCCATACTCATTGAAATAATTAGTGAATTCATTTGAAGTAAAATCCCCTCCTCTATTTGACCTTAAGCATTTCAATTTCTTTTCACTTTGTTTTTCTACCATAGCCTTATACCACTTAAACATCTGGAATGCCTTTGATTTATATTTTAAAAATACAACTATCATCATTCTAGATTAATCACAAACAAAGAGAATAAAATAGCTATCTCCATAGTAGCTCTTTGTCCTCATGGGTCCACATAGATCTGTATTGACTAATTCTAGAATTGCATTAGATGTATGAGTTTTACTCTTGAAATTAGACTTTGTCATCTTACCTTTTTGACAATTCTTACACATGATATGCTCTGGCTTAGTCATGCTCGGTAAGCCTCTGACATTCCTTTTCTTTCTTATCTTTATAATGTTGTCAAAGTTCACATTACACAATCTTTTGTGCCACAACCATATGTCTTTGTTTCTATCCATCAAACAAGTCGTGTTAATGCCATCAAGATAGAAAAGGTTACCTTTTGTCTTCTCACCAGTTCCGATCAACCTTCCTGATTCATTGAAGATATTTGCCTTCTTATTTTCAAATTCTACTCTATGACCTAAATTGTTCAGCTAAGAAACAATTAATGAATTATAATTCAGTCCTTTTACCCAGTAATAATTTTCACATTTTATCAGGCTATTCAACATTATAGTTCCTTTACCTTCAACAAGATAAGGTGTATAATTTCCCATTCTTACTGAACCACCATTATAGTATTAAAAAGTCTCAAACTTTTTCTTATCACCAGTCATGTGGTGAGTGCAACCACTATCTATGATCCAAACATCATTCTTACTAACCTTAGATATGAGTGCAGTTTCATACCTTTCTCCTTCTTCATCCAAGTCATCCTTCATGGCCACAAATACCATCTCAATGTCTTCTTCAAATTCGGTGTCAATGCCATCAACTCTGTTTTGAACTAGGTAAAAGGCTTTCTTCCCTTTATCCTTGTAGTCTAGGGTATATCTCTTTTCATATTATCAATTTCTTCGGTAATCTTTGTTATCACCTCTATCAAACTTCTTCTCATATGATTTGTCATTACTTCAGTCATCTTTTCTTCTGTTTGGACATCTTACAGCAAAGTGTCCAACCTCTTTAAAATTGAAACATACAAGTGGTAATTTACCTTCGTATTTACCTTTGCCTCTCTACAACCTTCTTTCCATTAGCACTTCAATCTCATCAAGTCCTTGATCCCCATTATCACTTTCACTATCATTTCTAATAGCATGTTTATGACTTGAATTACTTAGCTTTAAAGAAGATTTGAATGCAGATTCTATAGATGGTAAGACACTATTATCAAAGTTATTCTTCTCAAATGAAATCAGTATTCCAATCATACTATCTAGAGTAACTGTATTGTTTACAATTGCTCTCATTTCTTTAATAGAAGATACTCTAATAGCATATACAGGCAGTAAGGTTCTTAATACTTTACTTACCACTGTCTCCTCTTCAAGTGTACCTCTAACTCCTTACATAATAGTGACTACCTCTTTGATTCTACAGCTATACTGAGTGATATTTTCTCCTTCTTTCATCCTTAGGTCATCAAACCTCCCTCTTAGGATTTCTTCCTTTGCTCTTAGTACATGAGCATCTCCTCCATGTACCAGCTTCAACTTACCCCACATTTTCTTAGCAGAGGTGTAGGTTTTGACATCTTCAAACTCATCATCGAAGAGTGATGATACAAGTTATATCATCATGCAATTATGCTCATGCTTTACTCTTAATTTATCAAGAGTGTGAGGTCTTGTAGGCAACACATATTTAGTGTCTAAGTGTTGAACAACATTATTTCCAATACTTGATAGGTGGACTATTATTATGCTTTTCCATGATGCAAAGTTGTCTTTATTCACCTTGGGCACATCTCATTATTCATCTTATGATCTTTTGCTTGAGCTGTTAAACTCCCTTTCTAAGGAGACAAGCTCTGATACCAATTTTTAGTAAGAAATGAGAGGGGGGGTGAATCAGTGGCCTCAAAAATATTCCAATAATCAACCCAAAAACTTAGTACCACAATATTAAGCCTCTAGTTATCTTCAGTCCTATAAGTTGAATTTCTCCAAATATGTTTATCAAATTAATACTACTCAGAATGCTTTGTTAAACCTCTTACTGTATGTCTAGAAAATATCAGTCTATTAATTTTTTGAAAGATAGTAAATTATATAGAGTATACCAATCAATCCAGTTAAACTATGTGTAATGAAAAACACTAAAGTAATGACTCATAAACACATTGAGACATGGATTTTTAATGTGGAAACCCTGTTAAGGGAAAAACCACTTGGGGCCAGTAACCCAAAATTTTCACTCTTCTAAAGTGAGTTTGGTGAAGAGCCAACCCTATTAAAGGTTACAAACACACTGTTAGGTGTGACCTTATTAGAGGATTTAAAAGTTTATTCTGTCACATGATATCATGCATCTCTATGCAACCTTCCTCGATCAAACACTCACTTGGCCTGTCAAAAGGTATCTGGCATCTCATGCTATCTTCATCATCAAAATTTTTGATAATCCTATGGATGTATATCAATATAGAAAGGATCTTTAAATCCCGCTCAATTAAGAGACTTTCTGTATCAATGGTTAAAGTGAAACAGTATGATTTGTTCACATTTACAACTTATACTTACAAATTTTCAGATCTATTATAATCTCATAAAACTAATCTAATAAATATATCTCTGTTAATACCTTTTCTCTACTTTACTTCTTCTTGGTGATGCTATTCTATGTTGCTCGGTGTCTGCAGAAAACTTTAGCTCTTTGCTCAGCTTGATCGATCAAGACTGTATGAAGTTGATCTTCATCAGATTCTCTTCAGCATCCTCTTTTTCATTCACTTCCCTTAATTTGTAATGAATTAATCTTGTCTCTTAAATATACATGATATCACCATTGTTAGGTTCTTGGTTTTCTTGATCTTACCATGATCCACAATCTTAGCCAATTAGATTTAAAGAAAAAACTCATGTTTTATCTTGCAGAGATCTTGCTAACTGGAAAAAAAAAATTTGATTCCTTCACTTATCTCTGGTTTATCTTGTCGATGAAAACAATGATAACCACTAGTTAAGTCTATATTTAGCTCTGCCAGCTACATTTTTTTATTTTATTTCTGAACTCCAGTTATTTTCGGTGTTCTAACTCTTTGATACCTTCGGAAAACACTTCAGTTCTTCTCAGGCTTCTCTTTCGGTTTATACTATATTTATGTCTGTCGATTATGCTTGTGTTTCTACTCATCGGTAATGCTCGTCTGTGTTCTTTCTCGGGCATCACTGTGACTTGACTTTCGGTGATCTCTATCCACCAGGTTCCACTGACCATCGGTGTTTGAAGTCAAAAAGTGAATACTTGTCTTTTGTGCATTACTGAAAGCATAATCTTTTACTTTCTGATTCTCTAAAGTCTTTGACACTTTTTATATAACTGAATAGATTATATCAAGTTGACATTAATGAAACTACAATCCATTAACTCCTTTAATGTCTTGCATTATCTTTCTGCATTTTGGTAATCAACTTAACATCTTCAAACATTCAATCAGTTGCATGTCATCACAAGTAAGGCCATGAATGATATTCCTAAATTATTGCAATCATTAGGAAGAACACAAGACATAAATATACAGGATACCACTCATGATGATTCATATAATTATGCAAATGCTCACGATGATGTGAATATTGCCACTGAGATAACAAAGGAAAAGGAAACTGCTGATGTTGCACATGCACAAATACCAGGTAATATGCCTTTATTGATGCAAGAAATAAATATAATGACTAACTCACAATAGACAACACTGAAGATACAAATAGACACACCGATGGACAAAGGTGAGGAACAAGCAGAGAAGATAGATAAAAATGTAGAGTAAAAACTGAGTGATGCACCCACTGAGGATAGTGGATAGGCAGACAAGGTTGTAGATCAAGACAAGGTTGATTTAGAGATGTCTACAACCAACCAACAGGTACTGACTAAGAAACCTTGCCAAGACACCACACCTCCCAAGCAATCAATGACAGAAACTGAGCAACAAGAGGCTCTTGCTATCATACAACATTACCCTACATCAAGCAATATTCTGAAGAAAAAGAAGAGATATAAAATTAAAGCATCTCTTACGCTTGATAAGATCATAGGCATACCCAACTACGATCCAAGAACACTTGATCCCGAGTCATTCACAAGGTATGAGGAGCTACGCAAAAGAAACACAATAGGACAAGCTAAGAATGGAACACAAAAATACACAAGTCTTCGAAACAACAAAGGAAATTATACTACAGGTAGTTCCTTATACACAGATTGATCAAAATACATCCATCAATGATCAACTAGCAGTTCTGACCGAGGCAATCACACAGCAGAATGTAGATGTCGAGAAAGTCATTGAGGAAAGAGCAGAAGAGAAGTATCACTATAGGATAAAAGAGAAAATAAACCAAGAAGTGATAGTAAACAAGGTGAAACTTTTTGTACTGGTAACTACATTAGAACCTGTTATTTCAGAACTAGTTACCTTAGTTCAAAACTTATATACTATTGAAAACTTCACCACTAATCATGATGCATATAAAGCTAAGTTAAATAAAGATTTAAAAGGTAGTACACAAATTCTTTCAACCGAGCCGAATGCATTCAAACTGTATTATGAAAAGCTAGTTAAATATAAATGGTTAATACTAGAAATACAAAAGGAAGAAATAAAAATTAGAGATGAAGTAAATGAGCTACAAGTCATGTTACTACTGAATCTCACATTTTTTATGACACATATGACTGTGAAAAATACTCTAATTGCCTCCCAAGAGATGTCAGTAGCAGAAAGAATCTATGACATGCACACTCAAATCACATTGGAGCAAATGACCCTCGAGCACCTAAAGGAGAAATAGGAGAAGCTAATGGAATCCATCAAAGCAATCTCATTCACATATTCTTTACAAGCTGTAAGTTATACATATTTTTCATTACTTTCAAAAAAGGGGAAACTTGTACATACACAGTATCTACATACCGATGCATTCACATAGGGGGAGTCATTGTAAAAGTAACACACTTGTTATATATACTGTACATATACTTTTTTGATACTAATTCCAAAGGGGGAGATTAATAAGCACTAAAGGATCAAAAGTTGTCATTAGTATACAAGCATAAAGTTTTGGTCAGTCATCATCACCAAGCGACAACTCATCGAGCAACAGTGATTACCGAAGCGCAATGAATACTAAGTGCAGTGGTCACTAAAATGTTTTGAACACCAAGAAGTATATCAACCGAGCACCAGTCTACACCAAGAGACAACATTTCAACGGGAAAAATGGATCTGAACAAACACAACAGCTAAATCACTTTAGTCTTTAAAATAGCTTTATTCTTAGCTAGAGAACCATTTCTTGTGGATCAAAAAAAGTGTAAATGGTGGATTTAATTAGTTAAAATGATTGTATTCATGTAAAATAGGAGATCAAGGTTAAGTTGTAAACCTTTGATCTTAGAGTTTTTTCAAGAAAAGCGTGAAACCTAATTAGGTCCAAATATTGTATATATAGATGTATTAATCAATCAAGAACATGATGATTATAGCCGACAAGCACATTGATGGATCAGACAGAGGTTTTCATGTAGAAGGATAGATAAAGAAGAATTCAGTTATCAAGAACTACATATAAGACTACCGAGCAGAATAAAGGTATTATTCACCAGAATAGATGATACACATATTTTGTGAACTTAATGGATCTGTAATCAACAATTGAAGATTGCAAGCTATCAGGCCATATATATTTGTTACTCTCTAACAATTATAGAAAGAATTAAAATCCTTCCAGAAGGTGGACTTAACAGTCTTTATGTAAATCTCATAACCGAGTGGACACATACATTATGTTGCTAAAATATCTTAACCGAGTAGACTTAACAAGTCTAACATGTTACTCCTAACAAGGTAAGATCATAAGAAGTGATCACAACTTGTATCCCTAATAGGCACCTTCCATTCTACAGATAGTGAATCTTTGAGGGTTTCATCCCCACCATAATTTTTACCTTCTAACAAGGATTTATGTGTTACCAAATAGTTGTGTCATGTGTTAATGAATTTCTTGAATGTTTCAATGTTTCTTTACATACATTTAGATTTATGCTATGATATTTCATGCATGGATTAGTAAAGAAACAATGTTCGATAATGCAAGAAATGATTACTAAAGGTTAATTGATAAAAAAATTGAGGGTACTAATTCACCCCTCCCCTCTTAGTACACACACTACCATTATTCCAACAACAACTCCAAAATAGAAGTAATTTCTCTTTACCTTAATAGAATTGCACATAATTGTGCTCTTCTAGCCATACTTTTATTTTTAAAATAGTCATCCCATTTTTTTTGCATTTCAATTTAATTGTGCTTTAAGATACCATGTGTTCAAATAAAATTTGAATGAAAAGTTAATCCTCATTCATCTCCATCAAAATTCTCATGCCAAAAGATATATTTTCACCTTGAGAACTAGCAATTTGTTCCCTTACTTGAAGTGCATCTTCTTGAATATCATTAGGTTCTTCCTGAACTTCAACAAGTTGATCTTGACTTCTTTTTGTATGAACTTTCATTTTGACATCCCTTATTCGATCATATTTTCTTTCTCTATTCCTTTTATTCCTCATTTCACAAATTGTTCAAATTGAGAGCTTCAATTCACTTGCATACACAAAACCATATACCCAATAAAAAAATTAAAAACATATTTATAATTTCATAATTCAAGTACTAATTGAACAATGCTTTAATTTAAAAACTTTAATAAGAAAAAGAAAAAATGGAAGCAAAATATTGACTTGCAATTAAAAACAAACCTTCTTGGTAATATTTATTTGTAGTTTCCCTTGAACACCATAAACACCTTTAAAACTCTAAAAAACATGATTTTATTTTTAAAAAACATTTATTAATTTGAATTAAATCATTTTATTTTATTTTTTATTTCAAAAATGCCTATAATATATGAGGGTTAAGGGGCAGAGTCATCCACACAACCATGTTTGATCAGCCTAAGTGATAATCCTTAAAGGATTTGAAGATGTCATTATTATTCAAGCAGACAACTTTGGTCGGTCATCATTCAATGAGTGAAAACATTCACTGAGTGGTAGTGATCACCGAGCGCAGTGTCTACTGAACATAGTGGTTACTGAAATGATTAGTACACCAAGTAACTATATCAACCGAGAAGAGACATAACCAGACAGAGAAACAACTAAGAACTAGTGTACAAAGACACAACTGAGTAGAGACATCACCGAGCACCAGTCTAATTGAGAGACAGTTTTAACACCTAGAAAAGTGGATTTGAACTACACGTCAGCTAAAGCACCTTAATCTTTAAATTACCTTTTTTCTTAGCTAGACAATGATTTTTTGAGGATCAAGAAAAGTGTAACTGATGGATTTAATCAGTTTAACTGATTGTATTCATGCAAACTAGGAGATGAAGGTGAAGTTTTAAACCTTTGATCTTAGAGTTATCCAAGAATAGTGTGTAACCTAATTAGGTCAATACATTGTATATGTGTGTGTGTGTGTGTGTGTGTGTGTGTGTGTGTGTGTGTGTGTGTGATGATTATTGCCACAAAAGGACATCTATGGATCAGACAGAGGTTTTCATGCAGAAGAAAGTTAAAGAAGAATTCAATTATGAAGAACTAGATCCAAGCCTACTAAGAAGAATAAAGGTATTAGCCATCAAAATAGGTGATATAGAATTATTTGAACTTAATGGATCTGTAATCAACAATTCAAGATTGCAAGCTATCAGATCATAAATATTTTTGTCCACTCTCTAACAATTGTAGCAAATAGAAGAAATCCTTCTAGAAGGTGGACTTAACAGTCTTATTGTAAATCTCTTAACCGAGTGCACACATACATTGTGTTTCTAAAATATCTTAACCAAGTAGACGTAGCAAGTCTAACATGTTACTCCTAAAAGGGTAAGATCATCAGAAGTGATCACAATTTGTAGCCCTAAAAGGCACCTTCCATTCTACAGATAGTTCAAATCTTTATGGGTTTCATCTGCATCGTAGTTCTTACCTACTAACAATGGTTTCTACGTTACCAAATACTTGTGTCATGTGTAAATGAATTTCATGAATGTTTCAATGTTTGATTACATACATTTACATTTACTCTATGATATTGCATACATGGAGTAGTAAAGCAACAATGATCGGTTATGAAAGAAATGATTACTAAAGGTTAATTGATCAAATTTTTAAGGGTATTGATTCACCCCTCCCCTCTCAATACACACCCTTCCATTATTCCAACACTACGTTTTGGTGAGACCCGGCCCGACTGA
Source organism: Thuja plicata (assembly GCA_018584345.1). NCBI lineage: Eukaryota > Viridiplantae > Streptophyta > Pinopsida > Cupressales > Cupressaceae > Thuja > Thuja plicata. Next base: position 3,613,544 of record MU223077.1, on the reverse strand, counting down.
ACCATGTATGACCAAAAGTATCTATGTGGCATGCTATGTGGCGGCCAAATAAGAAAACAATTATAGAATTGTAGAACTTCTCACTTTTGTTGTTGATATCCCCATCAAAAATCAAATTATTTAAAAAATTAAAAATACCCTTTTTTATTGCTTAGAGTCAAGATTATTGTTATTTAAGTTTTATAATTTTTTAATTATATCATATATATTATAATTTCAAAATACTACAAGTAGGTATTTTAACATTCGAGAACATGCTAGCTTGAAAAAAGAAAAAAAAATTGTAAATCATGTCTAAAAAATTTTAAACTTATATTGAACACTACATGAGAGACTTATCTTCAAGAATATATAATTTTTTTATGAATGGTGTAGATTTGATAGGGGACATTAGGCGGGAGACAAAATTTGTTGATATCAGGTATCATCGAAATTGAATATTTATAAGAGAGAAAATAAAGATTGGAAACCAATCTTTCTTTTTTTATGCACTAGCTATACATGTCATCTAAAAAATATTTTGAAATCATAGGAAAACAAGATTATTTTCATATATGTTTTTGAAGTTGAACACTTTTGGTGTTGTTAGCCTTTTCTTTTAAAAAGTGTGACCCAATTATTTGGCTAAAGAAAATAAATTTGCGCATCGATTCAATACAAAATATAATGAAAATAAATAATTTTACTATAATTCACCTAGATTTGATGAAAATGCAATAGTAAGGCTTTCCTTTTCACCTAATTGATTAGTAAAATTTAACCTTTTTAAGTTTTTTTTAAATTTTTACTTCGAATATAATCCACTAAAACTTGACAATACTGCAAGCTAAAAATTTATGATATTTTTTTAATTCTAATAATATTTCTAAAATAGAAAATGATATGTAAAATAATTTTCTTTTCTAAATATTTATAAATAAAACATTTACTCATACTTTTTAATAGCATTTCAACAATAATACTCTTGAATAATATAGAACTTAAGATGAATATAAGATATTTCCTTTACCTTAATACACATTTTACAACTATTGGTTTAGTTTATTTTATTATTATTAATTTAAAATTTTAAAATAATATAGCTTTCACACATTTTTCTAAAATATGTTACAACTTTTTTCATAGATAATAGATTATTTTTCTCTTCTAAATTCAAATCATGATGAGAATGATTGATTTATCTTTTATTGTGGTTTGGTGATTGTTTTTCCATGTACTATTTTTAATTCTCAAATAAATTTTAGTTGGCTAGAAAATAAAATAAAAATAAAATATAACAAAACATGAAGCATATTATAATATATAGATTCTTAAAATATGTGAAATATATTTTTATTTAACTTGTATATTATGATAACTTTACATGGTCATGAAAAGCGTGTTCACCAAATTTTTAGTTAATGTTTTATGAAACTCTTTTATGTAACTTTTAAGAAAAGTAATATCATATAGAAAAGAAATATACATCATGAAAGTGTCATCTATAATAAACTCACTACTACATAGAGGGGGGGTTAAAGACAATTTTTGAGACAAATTTTTAATAAATTGTCTTAATGTGAGACAAAAAAAAAGTTGTGTATCATCTCAAATATGTCTTTAAATGAGTGTCTTAATATATTGTCTTAAAAAATTGTCTCTATAAAGACAATATGAAACAAAACTATTTTTGTCTCTTTAGAGACAATTTTAGAAACAAAACATTTTGGTTCTGTATTGTCTATATAGAGACAAATGTCTAAGACAACATATTAAGACACTCAACTAAAGACATATTTCAGACAATACACAAATTTTTTTTGTCTCAAATTAAGACAATATATTAAAAATTTGTCTCTAAAAACTATCTTTAACCCCCCTATTTGTAGTAGTGGGTAGTTGAGATTATTATCTCTAATGTTTCAGACTTCTGAGTAGATCTGAAGCATCATTCTTTGCAAACTTACTTCGACTGCTATGTATAACTTGTGGACATTAATGTCATTCTAAGCAGCAGTATAAAGTTTTAAAACAGACTTACATCATTGCAATGGATATATTGACATTTTAGCTGATACCTAATGTTGATCGTCCAGTTTTTCTAGATCATTCATACATCGTCATCTCATTGTGAAATGTTAGAAAAATATTACCCACATTCTAATCAAAAAATGATAAAGATCAAATTTTAAATCATCAATTTATACAAAGTGCTTCCATTCTAATGCTCTTGTGAATTAACATAAAATGTCACCGACACAACAACAATCAATTTTTGGAATCATACATCCATTCCAGATATACAGAGAACTAGCTGTATACTATGTTAAAACTAGCTCTAAAATGCCAGATATACATAGAACTCAGTTGTATACGAAACATAAATTTAGTACAATACATATAACAACCCATTTTTTATTTCAAATATCAACTTACATATGATTCCGTTACTTATGTTTCTTGATATATGATTCCTTTACTTACATAATTCCTGAGCATGAACTAGTAGTAGATGTTTATGTCTAGTAACTTTTCAACTGTTCTAGGAAAGCAAGACTTTGAAATGAAAAAAGTATGCAAAAATGAACTCTGCAAAGACTAAAAAATGGACCAAAAAGTCATTTATTGATAAAATTTCACATTAGAACATTGAAACTCAAAATTACACAATAAACTCTTTATTATCAGCTTCAAGTTTATCTTTTGCATAAACTTGCATTACCAATTATAAGTGGCAAAAACCATCATCTCTTTTGAATTGACAATTCTAATTTAACTACATATTTTTATGAAGATAGCTAGAAGGAAATGTTTCATTTTCAACATGTTGGAACTGTAGTGTTTTCAGCATGCCATATCTAGAATGACCACTTGTAGATGCAATTGCCCAGCGATATTTTTCAACCAGCAATTAGAGCTGTAAAAAAAAGAAAAATAGAAAAGAAAAATTCTTATAAAGCAACCTTCAATAGAGTTCCAAGGAAAATATTGTCACAAAAATATTGTAATAGTAAGCATAAAGTTTGTCTTCAAGTTCAAGGAGTCTTGAAGCTTTTAAAAAATAATATACTCTAGTAACTTCTTAAACCACATACCTGGTTTTCAAATTCAACATTGTAATTTATCCATCCTCTTCCTTTGTGTCCTCTTTCTGTGAGGCACTATTCTAATTGTGGGTGTGGATTGTTCTTCACATTGAACACCCTCCTCATTATTATTGTTTCCAACTCGCTGAAATTCAAGGATGGTTTCTTGCTGAGGTTCAGGAATGACAGTTGAATCATTGTGTGAAATAAACAATTCAGCATGTTCCTCTAGCTCCTCTTCATGCTCACTACCAGATGAGCTTGATAGTTGGGCTTCCTATACACAACACAATTTAACTTATTAAAATATCATAATACCTTTAATTAAATTATTGTATGTCATAGAATATTATAAAGAACTTACCTCAGATTCATGAACAGTGACTAATTTCTCCCCTTGGTCTACCAAGTGTTGTCGAAGGCCTTGGGAACCATGTAGTAAGGCATATTTTAAGTCCTCCTATGAAGCCTCCTGTTGAAATTGATGAACCTACATAAACAAATATAACCAAATTTATAAGCTATAATGACTCATAAGATACAATCAACTCACAAGTTTGTTCATGACTTTTTTATGAAATAGTAAATACTAAAGATGAAAATATTCACGTACCAAGCCAGCACAAACGCTATAGTACCCACCAGATCCTAATTTATGGGATCTAATACTTGACACCCTAGCTTGGGTTGCTTTTGTTGTATCTCAAAGGCATCTTTTAGATCCTCGTTGTGCAGATGGGCAATAGTTTGGATTATTTTGGGCCTTCCTCTTAAATTTGGCATCTTTTATAAGTTCATCCCATGTTACTTGGTCTGTGATCCAAGCTGGACATGGATATCTCAAGTCTTTTGTTAGCTTGGACCTTAAATTGTCACGTTTAGAATGAATGTATTTTCATGCAATATCCAAAATAATCTCCTCGTTAAAACCAGGATTTCCAAATGCTATTATGACATCTTTAAAAAATTCATCTTTCTTAGCACTGGCTTGCTTTCTCCAATCCATTTGAATTGTATTGCTAAATAAATGCTCTGCACGACGATAAATAAAATGAAAGAATTTCATACCCATTTCATCTTTCAAAACATTTCCTTCAGAGGAGAGCAAGATTGTAACTTCTTGCATCCCTTCTGTAATGACTGAAGATATTTTTGATGTCTTAGGTGTTGAAGTAGATGCCCCTGTAGGTACATTAGTCACTTCTTCATTTCTTTCCTATATTTACAATGAGATTGTGAAATTGTAAGAAACCCAACCAAAACATGCAACTATTTTTAGATTTAAAATAATATCTTTAGTGCATTGAGAGTTAAGGGAATTCTTGATAAATAAGCAGATTTCTTTTAACGAACAACAAATTTACAAGGATGAGACATAAAAAATGCAAACCAAGGAAGCACCAATATTACTTTTGAATAGAACATTCCATTAAGAGGACAACGAGTCTAATGGAAAGAGAGAAGATTTTATGTGGAAGAAACAACGAACATCATTAGTGGACAAAAAATGGCAGGTTATGGGCTGTGATTAGCAAGTTTAGAGAAAGAAATGCTTTATAGAATGCATGGACTAAGTAAAGTTAAGACAACAATATTAAATAATATCGATCCAAGTCAAAACAGTCCAAGTAAAGTTATGACAACAATAAAAAGAGAATGTATTGCCAATAACTATGAAAAAAAAAATTCAAGACAATACAAAGGTAACAAATAGGTCAACATGTCAAAACAATGACTATTGCAGTCATACCTTGACTTGTCTGTAATGACAGCTACAATGAAGAAATAACAGCAAAATATTAAAAGAGTTGTGACTTTCAATCAAAAGATACAAGTTTGCAGTTATATCTTGTCAATCATGGAGGCAGTTATACATTGTCAAGAGGTGTATTATAAGATGTATACCTTACAAAGGTGTTTCAAAAATAATATAGGCGCTATGTACTAAACTTGAAAATTTTAAAAGTGTGAAAATTAAAATAGATAATCCTAAAGAAAAATATGAACTACAAAAGAGTAATAAGATGATACTTCAAGTTAAATTTACCTGTTCATCTGAAGTAAGTCCTACACTCTCCAACAATGTCCTCTCACATAACTCAATTTGTTTAATTATTTCTTTCCTCATTTCAACATTTTCGAGAGTGTCTGGTAGGAGCCTTAACATTCTTGATTGTGATTCCATAACACTCCTCAAGGAAACTTGTTTAGGTGTTGGTGGGAGAATTCTGATTGAACCTACACTTGAAGGATTATTCATTAATCGTGATGTACTCCTAATAGGGGCATGCATGTCCATTTCAACAGGGATACTAGCAACAACCATGTTTGATGTAGAAGGCATGCTATGAGGCATTGTGGTTGATGCCACTCTTTTGTTAGGTGTATCTAGTCTAGATGTAGAGGGCATGACACACCTTGAAATATCCTACAAGGCACAAATATAAATCTTAAAGTGGCATAATAAAGGAAATAACATAATCAAACCCACACAAAAAAATGATTGAATCTTACATTTTGCATAGCATTGGATGTATTCGATGGCATAATCAGATCTTGCATGCCAACAAGATGTGTGCTTGGTGGAGTTACACCAAAAATGTCTTGTGGCAAAAACAAAAATATTAACAAAATATAGAAGGTGAAATAAGTTAAATGGACAAGAATCAAGATGAAATCTTACTGGTGGCATAGTATTAGTAGTACTAGAGGGTGTATTATGGTTTGGAATGAATTTAGAGATGGCTTGCATTCCACAAACATAAATTAACATGATCTAATATAAAACATAAGATAATTGAACCTATAAAAGATAATTTTCAAACCTACCTCATGCACCATCATAGTTATGTTTTGTCCTTGCCCATTCCTTAGCATTTCGATTAGAGCATTTAAGATCAGTGGATCCCCAGTAGTAGAATTAGGAGCACCCTCAGGTACATCCTTAAAGAAACACATAATGACATAAAATGGCAAAATATTGATTGGGGAACATATGCAAGTGATATTAGTAACAGTAAAAGATCTTGTTCATAGTAAAGAAATCAATAAATAGATAGTTGTTTTAAAGAAGAAAATCATGATAAAGGTTTAAATGACAAGCACTTCTAAAATAATAAATACTCATGGTCAAGAATTAAAGACATCCCTTTAATCTTTACTTGTAGACATGTATTAAAAATCCTTGTTACGTAAAATATCCAGTAGCAAATATTTAGAGAAAAGTGAAAAACATAAAGCCTCAAATGATAAACGAGTTTTAAAAATTCAATTGTAGCAAATTTTAGTAATATTTGATGTCATGGTGCTTCATACAGTAACATTTACTATCACTGTATAAGAAAATGCATTAAAATGTTTCTAAAATTAAAAAGCAATATAAAATTTAAACAAAACCAAATGCAACAGCCAATACTAATAGCCATTTTACCAAGGATTTTAACATCCAAACAAGACATTTTTCTCTCAATATGTGGCTGAGTATCATGGTAAGAATCTGAGTCTCACCAAAACTCAAAGGGCCCTATGAATTTCCCAAACTGAAGGCTTAACAAAACATTATCATGGAGAATTTATCTATCTACATCAATTTTGGGTCATCATCATCAAGGAAAAGAATATATTTTTTAACACATACAAAATATGCAGCCAAAATGTCTTCTTCTAGATTTTTACCTTCTCAGATCACACCATAGCAGAGAATACACCTCTGTAACACTTTAAATGCATTCATAAAAACATGAAGGCACAGAACCAGTTGATAACAAAATGAATTCAGCAGCATTGTTAAATAATGATTTTTGCAAGGTTAATAACAACATGAGTAACAGTAAATGATCAAGATCAAAGGTGTCAAACAAATATCAACAGTAATGTAAGCAAATTAAATAGCATTTGAAAAGCATGACTATTGTTAAATTTATTGAAGAAGAAGATGAAAACTATGATCACAGACTTGACATGATGATTAGAAATGAAGGGTACTATTATAAAGATTGCAATGAATTGACATTACAAACATCCACAAACAAACTAATAACATTCAAATTACTTAATTTACATTACATGTTGTGCACAATTAAAAAACACAAGAGTTAACCTATAAAGATTTAATTAAATTGTATTGAATCCTCACAACCATATTACAATGAACATGGTGATCAAACAACATCATCCTCGCATGAAATTTCCTCGTCTGATGGCATAGATACCCCATCATTAATGGGACCTAAATCCACAAATAAATTAATACTAGAATGTTCATGGTCTTCATCACCTTCAAATATAGGTAAATGAAAATCAATAAATTCATCATCTTCGTGGACTTGATGCCCATGTGGTTGCTCGTGTCCTTCAGACACTTCAGTAAACTCATCATGATCTTCATCTTGGTCATAGCCATCATTGACAATAAAATTTTCATCATCTCCATCTTGACCATCTATGTCTTCAGGGGGGACTTCCGCATCTTCAAGTAAATCGCGGTCCTCTGCATCTTGAACAAATGTTACTCTTCATCCTCTTGGATCATAATCAATCACAAATGACCATCCAGGCTGTTCTAAATTTTGAATGAGAAATATTTGTTCACATTGATTTGGAAACACATAAGGTTCAGAAGTGGCTCCAAACCTAGATGTATTGATCATATAGAATCCATTGTTGTGCAACAAGATAGGTTTTTCTTCACCCACTCTGATAAGCTTGTACCATTCAACACAAAAAACAACTTTCTTGAAAGACGTAAAATCAAGCTCTATAATATCCTCCAACACTCCATAATACTGAAGTGTGCTTGTGATTGGTTGTCTATCATTTGCATGTGAACAACATTCCACCTCAAATGATGCTAAAACTCCACAATCATAAGTTTGCCTCTTTTCATCAACTTTTCTGATGCGGAAATGATGACCAAAATTCCACATTCCTTTATAATATGTTACCTAAATTCATATAAATATTAAGTAATTAGATTTAATGATACAAAAGTTAAAAGACAATTTATTAAAAATTTGTAATATGTTAATATATATGTATCACCTCCCCATTTATAGATCCTTTAATAGAATTTAATTGTTGTGGTGTCACTCTATTCTTCCTTTTTGTTGCCTCGTGTTCAATATTGGTCTTTAGCCAATTCCATGAGCATCTCTCTAGCCATTTTCTTTTATGGCTTGCAAGTAGTCCTCAAGCAGTGTTTTGACCATGCTTATTATATATGTTGGCCCATGCCTTTTCATCCTCTAACTTCTTTTGTTTAGCGTACTTCTCCATCCATTCCAACATAAAGTCAGAATTGTATGCAATATACAAATGTAATGCCTCCCACTCCTTAGCATCTATGATGAAAAATATAATTGTTCAATGAATTAATAATTATTAGAAGATGTGCATTATAAAATTTAAAATAAAAACCACTAGTTCCAACATTTTTGCATACCTTTTATCCTCTTTGAATTCCGCTGGCCCTCTAATTTTTCTCCTTCAAATGATTGAGGTTGGTTATAATTCCATAATCATGGAGCTTCAAGGTGAAATTGAGGTAAGTACTCACTCAAATGGACCATTTCTTAGAAAACCATGTACCCCTCAACCATGGACCCTTCTGGTCGAGCCTTTTGCCTCACAAATTGTTTTAAAAACTTCATATATCTCTCCATGAGCCACATTGTTCGAATATGAATAGGACCACACAACTCAATCTCTTCTACTAGGTGTACAAGGTAGTACTCTTGAGAATTAAAAAATCTTGGAGGGAAGCACATTTGAATATCACACATCAAAAGTGAAATATTCCTCTTCCAATACTTAAAGTCATCTTGATGTATCTCTTTAGATGAGACCCACCTACAAGTATTAACATGTATTACAATAAAGATTTATGATATCTTCAAAACTAAAATATAAAATCATATAAAGGCATATGAAATTATGCACTTCAAATGATAAGAGTCATGGAAGAGTACGCATGATTGATTCAAAATACCTCAAATATTTGGATAATTTGTAAATAGTTAATGTGACACCATGATCAAAAGTGCTTGGTATTGCTGCACGCAACACATACTACACAACCATTGACGAATATCCATATTAAAATATGCATGAACTGATATTATCACTTGGATATACAAATTTCTATTTATGTTTCTAATAATTTTAATGTACTACAAAGTTACCTTTATCCAATTGTGCCAGTCATGTGTTTTTAGGCCTAACAACTCTAATCCATCTCTTGTGAATAAGTTTTTTAATGTCACACCAAAGCCAAAAGGAAATCTTATTATTTTCATTGTATGAATGATGTTTTCTTTCTCCTTTGATGTACGAGTCCATGGAGCATGAAAATATGAGTTGTCTCCATGCAACCACATGTTCGACATGATATTGGCAACTTGCAGGTCCTTTCGTAACTTTATTTGTGCTTCAAGGTTGGTTCCATTTAGATGTTTCCACAAGCACTCTGCCACATTTTTCCCAATGTGCATAGTATCAAATAAGTGGGCTATTGGTAAGTTCTCATAATATTCTAATTTGTAGAAAATTGAGAGTCTTTTCATTCCTAGTGGAAAGCCCGCCCCTTCTTTTTTGTCATACATCGCTTTCACCTAGCAGGGTTCATCCTTCTTGGCTTCCTCATTTCCACTTCCTTTCCATTGAACTTATTTTCCTCATGGACTCGATATCGATGATTTTGTGTTAAGAATTGTCTATACTGATCATACATAGTTTTATTGAGACCTTTTGATTGCCTATACAAGAGTTTTGGCCCACATGATGGACAACCATGTTTCCCCTTTGTTTGTAGCCCAAAAATAAGAATAGAAACCAGAGTTAGTAAATAGTACAATGAACACAATAACTACAAAATATAATTTATCATATATTACCACAACAAATAGAGAGCCCAAGGGCATCATGAATTGTCCAAATAAGTAACGCATGAAAGAGGAAGTTTCTATCATTGATAGGTCTTGATACATCGCACATATTTACACCATTCCATAATTCACGAAGCTCATCAATGAGGGGCTCCGTGTATACATCCATGTCCTTTACTTGATACTTCCCTAAGTAAACAAAAAGTTTATTAGGGTTTAACAAAATTGAAATATTTTTATATAATCTTCAAGAAGGCAATCCGTTCATATGTTCTAATACCTGGTATGATAAGAGTTAACATTGCATTCTCCTTTTTCATTGCCATCCAGGGGGGAAGATTGTTGTTAATAATTAAAACTGGCCAAACAGAATATGTTGTTCTAAGATCTCTAAAAGGATTGACACCATCCATTGCTAGAGAAATTCTTGCATTCCTTGGCTCATTTCTTAAATGTGGCCATTTTTCCTCAATCTCTTTCCAATATTTGCTATCTATGGCCATACGCATGACACCATCTTGGCTCCTCCCTTGTGCATGATAATCCATATATTTTGCCAACTCCTTGCATTTGAACATCCTCTCAAACCTTGGCTTTAGTGGAATATGTCGTAGTACTTTATAAGGAACCTTCTTGGATACTTGATCTTGGCGATACCTACCTGTGTGACACACTGGGCATTGCTACAAATTTGCATTCTTTCCATAGTACAATATATGGTCATTTGGACAAGCATCATATATATTGTACTCCATTCCAATGTCTTTCATTATTGAAGATACTTCTCTGTGAGAATGAGGCAACTTATTGTCTTTTGGAAGTATTTTGTTTTCCAAAATCCTACATGATGCAACAAATGATTTTTATAAGTATACACAATACTTAAAATTTTGAAGACATCTAGAGCATTAATTTATAGGAATATCAAATCCTACCTTAATATATCAGTAAAGAAAGTGTTTGTCAATCCATGTGTAACCTTCAAGTTCAACAACAACATAAGAGTTGCCAATTTAGAAGTATCTGCATTGGGAAAAGAGGCATCCTAGCCAGCTGAACTAGGGGTGAATCAATAACTTCTTCAGAAGATGTGTAGAAGTCTTGGATAAATTCATTGACACCAGCCTCATTTATCTGTGAAGTGGTTTCATCCACAAATGTCTCTTCTTCTTCATCTTGGGATTGGCTATCATCAGTGACATCCATTGGTTCTTCAACAATTTTGGGAACTGGAAGCGGCTTTTCATAAAAAGTTCAATTGCTATGATCAATAATAATGTATTAAATAGTATACATATAAATTATTTATTATAAGAATACCAATATGTTAATTATAGTGTACCTCTTGTATATAAACTCCTTACTTCAATCTATGAATACCAACAAGTCGTTGTTTCTTTAGTTTCCTATTTTCACACCTTTTGCAAGTGCAATATATCATTTCATTGAAGTATTCAATTGTACCTAGAGCAGGTCTTGCTGCCCGTTCATCTGAATATTCAGATGATGATGAAGTGCTATTTCCCTAAATGCACCATGTACTATCAACAATAAGTGTACAACTTTTAACTTTCATATTACATCTTCTTCAAGAGCACATGACTATTCTAGCATAAGGAATTCAAAACTTTGAAAACATGGGTTTAAGGTGACATACATAGAAGTGAAAAGTTTTACCTATTTTTTATATAGAATTTATTAGCACACAAACAGACAAATAATTTTCAACTTCAAAGAGATGGGGTTTTAAGTGCATTTTCTTATTCTTAGATCACCCATTTTTTGACATTTGCAACGTGGATGCATAGCACTAGCATTGGAAGTTGAATTTTTTTTATTCTTATACTAGGTTACCAAAGGTTGTATTGAGGTAAATGTAGGCTAAAGACCAACGCCAGTAACCTAATCTTAATGCTTGTGTGTCTTCAGGTAGCTTGAGATAATATGTTAGAATGATTTGTATCATTGTTAAACACAATTCAAAAGCCAAAAAAGGATACTATGTTCTGAGGTTTGTCTCATCATACGACCATAGTTAAGTACCACGTAAGCAACATGTTTCTCTTCAAAATCTCTCCCTCAACCTTATGTCATGAGTTTCTTGGCTCAATAGCCCATTGGTAAGATTAATTAATTTTCCTCATTACATTACTCCTAGTGTCGTAGTATGGTAAGATTTTTTGAAGGTGTTTGCTAATTTGAAGCATTTTAGTGATGTCACAATCAAGTTTCATAATTCTTGTAAATTACTCAAACATATATTTTTTTATCACTAACTAGTTCAATATTTTCATCATAATAATGATATGAAATATTACTCTATGTGTTATCTATCGAATCATAGTTTAGTGTTTTATTTCATTAAAAAGATACTACAAGCACAAAAAACAACATAAATACCTGGTCTGCCATTTTGTATGGACGCCAAGTAGATAGCCTAATAAAAATCTACAAAAACAAGTGTGTTGATGCTAGTTAGGATCATTACATAAATAGCTATTGAAATATATGAAAAGATGTATCCCAAAAAAAATTTAACACTCACCCAAAATAGTAGAAAAGAGAACTTTTGTACGTAAAATCCTTAAGTTTAGCTTTATAAGAACCCTGCAAAAACCAAACACTAGTCAACAAGTTGTATCATACTTTGACTGAAAGGTCTTAAAGCTATCATACTAAAAATAGGTCAATTGATCACATCATTGCATAAGTTCTATTGGAGAAAAACCTAAACAATCTTTTGGCTTCATGCCATTATAAAATTCACTAAATCCTCTAAATATTCTCATAGCATTCATGAAATCTCACAAAAAAATATTACCTTACCCAATCGTCTATGACTGGAGAAGCAACATGAAATACCCTTTGTGTTGGCCCTCAACTCAACTTCAATGCTGATTACTGGTCAATATCCCTGCAAATGCAACACATGTACACCTGAAACCCTTCAAATCATAGTTGTATTTGCTTCTCCTTAATGAACAACAAAAGGGGGAAAAGGGTTTGAATGGGTATTAAGCGGTGAAAGGAAACAACACCACTAAAAATAAATAAAAAAATACCAAAAAATAACACAAAATGTTGAATTTCAAATAATGTGATTGATCATTTTTAAGAAAAAAAATTCTTTCAAATTTCATAAATTTCAGCTAGATTATGTTTAAATTGTATATGAATCGGCACAATGTTTACATCAGAGGAATGGCCAGTGAAACAGTGTTGCACCTTTACTAATGAAGCCTAGCCTTAATGGCTTTTTACATATAGTGTCAACTGTACTTGCATTCAAATATAATAGAAGTTTAAAAAACACTTTTCGTTGTATAGGTTGTGTATTCTCCTTCAGACTATCGAATTTACGGTGTCCTGTATCCCAAGACACATACAAATTGTACTTGTGAAAAAGAATAAGAGTGATATCCAGGAAAAAAAAATATAAGAATCTCAAATTTATTTGGATCATAAGTAATCCTGTAAGCAAAGCTTAAAAACTCTCACAATTTTGTAGAATGAAATTAAAACTCCTAATTATTCGACTCCATGGCCTCCTTGGAAATAGGTAGCATTTTAATGTTGTGATTCATTCTGATTCAAGATTAGGGAATGTAATATGAAATATTGATGATTATACAGTATTTAGAAATCACGGCGATCATGCAAGACATATTAAAAAAAACAATGAGAGTCTTTGTCTCATGAAGAGAAGCTTATAATTAGATTGCAGGCGCTCCTTGGTAATAGGTAGCCCCTGGGTTTAATGTCATGATATACTTGAAAGATAGATTAGGGAATGTGATACCAGATACTGATTTAAAGAAACCTAAACAGTCTAATTTCGAAATAAGAGTTATACCTTACCATATTAAGGAAAAAACAAAAGTGATTATCTTCGGCAAGCATGGAAAGATTTCATTTGATTATCCTAGCATTAGGTAGCAGCTTAGTGCTTAGAATTATGATTCTAGGTCTTGATGATAGATAACAGAATGAAATTTAAAATATTGATGAAAAATCTCTTATACGGTCTGATCTAGAAACAACAGTAATTCTCCAAAATTTATTATGAAAAAAACAATAGTGATTATGTTAGTAATTCTCTAAAATGTATTATGAAAAAAGCAATAGTGGTTATCTTTGCCAAACATAGAGAGATCTCATCCGATGAAGTGGAGCTCATAATCAGACTGTATATGGTCCTTGCCAATACATAATAGGTCAGAATCCTGATTTTAAATTTTGACAATAGATTATAAGAATGCAATCCAAAATTGACAAGAAAACTCTTACACAGTCTAAGCTAGAAACACCAGTAATTATCTATTACATGGTAAGAAAAAACAAGCTATTATCTTCGCCAAGGATGGAAAGATCTCATCTGATGAAGGTGAGCTCATAATTAGACTGTATGGGCTCATTGGCAATAGATAGGAGCTTAATGCTTACAATCACAATTTTAAATCTAATGATAGATTACATAATCTAATTTGATATTTTGACAAAAAAAATCTTACACAGTCAAATATAGAAATAATATTAATTATCTAATATATATATATGGAGAGAAAGACTGATAAATATAAGCGTGTCATTTATTGTTATATGCAGGTGGTCGCTGATTGCAGGCCGACTGTATGGTCAAACAGACAATGAAATCAAGAACTACTAGAACACCCATCTAAGTAAGAAGACGTTGTCACATAAGAAAACTCCGCTGAAACTGGAAGGAAGAACCAAAACTATTGCTCTAGCTGATAATACTGAATTGAAAGTCACTTCCGTCAAAGCAACTGCAGTCAGAATTGGAAAAGTTTCCAGCAAATATGTGGGCAGTGGTCATTCAAAACATAAAACTACTGAATTTGTAAAGATAGTGAAGTCCTCTAGAACATTGTCTAAATTTCAGGAAGGGGACACCATGACAGACTATAATTCTGACTTAATGAACTCTACCATGGTTGTTGAATCAGGATTGCCTTTTCCTGAAATTAGTGGTCAATACTCTCCTGAAGATTTTAGAATCGATGATATTAAAACAAGATAATGCTGAAGGAGAGTATTGACTATGGAGGCATGGTTTTAGACAGTCTGAATGAGAAGCTTCTTGAGATTATCCATGTTGATAGTTTTATTTGAACAGAACTCCTAGTATTTTTTATACCGTCACGAGGATTCTTCTTGGCGTCGAGTTTTTATACTGTTATAAATATGCATAGAACAAAAACAACTAATTAACTTAAACAAAACACAGGTTTACAACAACAATATTATTTTTATTGATCAAAGTATAAATACATTGATTGAGGGAACTCTGCAGTCTTCTCCTAATTTCTGACATCTGAGATTGTGCTACACATATTACATAATAGTTTCAATCAACCTTTCTATGGTCGTAGTGAGGCATTTTTTAGTAGCGGTACATAGTAAGGTGAAACAGGATAAGGATCAGATAAATTTGATGTAAAGATTGTCAGTAAGAAGATAAGATCAAATCAAATTGCAACCGGTGATGAAGAGACAGTTGGATAGTCGGTGAAGATGAGGTGGTTTAGTAAGTCAGCGCACCAAGTCATTTTTTCAATTGGTGGGAGAAATTAATTCCAACATTCTTTCAAGTGGTGGTTTTGTGAAAGACCTCTTTGAATCTACCTAATCTCATTTTCTCTAATTGCCATGACCATTTAGAAATCAACATCTCATTTAATATATTTTAGT
The DNA here is from genome assembly GCA_018584345.1 of Thuja plicata. NCBI lineage: Eukaryota > Viridiplantae > Streptophyta > Pinopsida > Cupressales > Cupressaceae > Thuja > Thuja plicata. The sequence goes on along the minus strand of MU223077.1, from coordinate 3,597,886 downwards.
CTTTTAAATCAATAAAAATTAACTAAACAATGAGATTTATCTGAGTCAGATCTCACAAACAATTCATAGGAACCCCTTTTACCCTTTAATTGCAAGCTGCAGCTGGACATCAGTATATTGTAGAAGAGGTGACCATGTGTAGCAGGACAAAAATGCATCTTATAAGACATCAACACAGAGAAAGCAATTTGTCAGACAATTATAGACATAGTCATACATGATTCCAACTCTGATCACTCTTATCATGAAAACAAAGCTTTTGAAATCAAATCTATGTTCGGCAATAGAACATACAAAATTCCTCTATCTTTGAGTGATGTCCATACCCTGTTCCAAAGCTCCCATTGGCACAACTAGTGAAGATCTTGAAAACGGTTCTGAAATCTTTACACCTGCCAGCAGTATTTGCAAAAATACAAATATACATGCATGTGTATATTTTCAACATATCCATTTTGTGCTTATCATAGCTTGCCATGAGACCATATTTTTGGAGTCAAACTGTAAAATAGTTTTCATGCCTTGCTCGTCCACGTTTTGCATGCAAATCTACCAATGCAGTTACAACTGAAATATGTATTTACAGTCAACAAATCTTTTTTTTTTTGATATCCTAAAATCATTACATGCAATGACAATTTTGTCTTCATGCATTATGTCAAACAGTTTGCGTGCTTTATCTATGCTTCAATTTTGTAAGCTCATGTCTACTAAGGCAATTGCAACTGCAAAGTATAAAAAAATTTCTCATGCTCTAAGGGACGGTCATACTGTGTTCCAAAGCTCCTATTTTAGAATAGGAAGGGAGGATGTTGGGAAAATCCTCACAACGTTCTTGCAGGAATTGGTTTAATAATAGATTTGGCCTTCCCTCAGTTGCGTTATCTATATATAGTGAGCAGTTAAAGATTGAAACCGAGAAACAGAGTAATAGAAACCGAGAAGCAGAGTAATAGATGGGAACAGAAACAAGGCTAGCTAGAGCAGGGAAGGAAGCATAAACTTACACGCACAGGAAAAAGCTGAAACTATCAAAGCCCCGCAATTAATCTAATCCCCTGGCCCCCCTTTCAATAATTGGACCCAGCCGATTCCAAGTCATCATCTACAGGCAGGGGTTTCATTTTGCACCCCAGTATATAAAGCCCGTGTACCATTCAAAATGCTGAGAATTTTCTAATATAATTTCAAAATTTTATATAAACGATTTAAGATTTATAGAAACGCAGAAGAAAATCTCTAACAACCATAATTTACAGAATCCAAAAAGAAAATATCACTAGGGTTTTTTATATCCGCTGCATCTTTACTAGAATTCCTCAATAATTATGATAAACCCTGTCACTTAAATGAATCAATCTAAAATACACTTAGGGAATATGAATATGGCTTCCTACTTCGGTGTGGTTATAGCTAGGACCTGTTACAGCAGTGTTTTGAACCCGTCGCCCCAATTTCAGATTCAGAAAGCTTCGTTCAAGAGGAAATGGTGGAATAAAAAAACAGGGCAGTAGATAGACCGGCAAGATAATGGAAAATATAGGGACTGAAGGAATTCTTGTGGCAAAGTAGATACATTAGATATGCTAAAATTCTTCGCGCCAGTGCTCTGCCTTTTGCCGCTAAAATGCATGTCCTTTTGTCTTAACTTTTAATTTAAAAGAAATGAATAATTTTAATTTTTAATTTAAAATGATTTAAATAGAATTTTATATATTTAAGACAAAATGTTTATTCTGTCTTAAAACAATGTCTTAAAATACCCTCTTATGTAGTAGTGACTTATTCTTATATTCGTTATGTCCAATATTCAAATATATCATTTTCTTAAATTATCAAAATAATATATGATTTATAAATGAAACAAGACTTTATAGTACTATTTCCATGTAAAAAATAACAAAACTTTAGAAAAATATAACTAACTACCTCACATTAGTACAATATGTGTAAGCTTAAGAAAATAATTATTATTTTTTAAGCTAATTTAAAAACGTGGAAGAATAAATTGATGAAGTTGTCAAGAATTTGATTTCTCTTTGCCAATGTAATTTGATGTTGGATAGACGTTCCCAACTGACTTGAAAGAACACATCAAGAACACAAATGTACAGTGCAATAAATATTACGTTTCTCCCATTCGAAGGCTTTCGTCTTCTTGGACATCACCATTGTCCTCTCCTCTAATTAATGTTGAAGATTCGAGTGGGATTCAACGCACATACTTTGGACAATTAAGTCAAATTAATCCCCCCGTTCATACGGCTCAACAGCTAAGTACTAATATCAAGAAAGCGACCGGCAAAATTTTCGCATCTCCTTACATATTATGTCAGTAAACCTAATTTAATGCGAAGGATTAGCAGCCAGTCACATCTCAAGATGGGATCGTTAAACACGAGATGTTTGGATGGAAGACAAGAATCTTTGATGAGGCTTAATCTTTCACACAATATTAATATATAAAGTTTTCATTCATCTTAATTGGCCCTTATCTAGTGGTGAAGTTGAATGGCTTATACCCACACCACTAGGGATCAACTCTTCCAGGATTGTGCCCCAACCTCCATAAATAAAAATTAAAAAAATTTCATTCATATTTTGTTGATGCTGAAAGACTCTAGCATGAATGAATCTCAAACCTATAAATATATCCCACTATCTCTTTTGAGGATAGCTTAAAAGTTTATGCCTCTATTTCTTGAATTCGGGATAAACTACAATCTGCTAGATGTCGACCACAGCAGAGAGAAGGAACAGGATATTAATTGTAGGAGGCACAGGATACCTTGGTAAATACATGGCAAAAGCCAGTGTTGCACTTGGTTACCCTACCTATGTTCTTGTAAGGGCTGAATCTCTTGCTCCCAATTCGTCCAAAGCCGGCAAATATAAAGAGTTGAGAGATATGGGTGTTTGTATTCTTCAAGTAAGTTTATATTGTAGCAGCAAAAACTTCATTCACTTTCTTTCTGTTGAAACTTCTAATTGACATTTTTGGGTTTTATATACAGGGATCTCTAGATGATCACAAAAGCCTAGTAAATGCATTTAAAGAAGTAGATATAGTCATATCCTCCCTTGCAATTCCTCAACATATGGATCAGCTTAAGATCATAAGAGCCATCCAAGAAGTTGGGAATATTAAGGTATGCAGCTGTTTTATARTGCATGTAATTTGTGGATTTAAAGCTGATTTGTATAACAAATATCTTACTAAAGTATTTATGTTGTGGAAATAGAGATTCCTCCCTTCAGAGTTTGGCAACGATGTAGACAGGGTAAAAGGTCTCCCTCCCTTTCAGAGGGTATGTGATAATAAAAAGACAATCCGCAGGGCTATTGAACAAGCGGGGATTCCTTATTCATTCATTTCTGCTAACTCATTTGTAGCATATTTTGTCGATTATTTTGTTCATCCTCGGCGTAATCCTCAATTGGAGGAAGTTGTCATTTATGGCGATGGACTCACAAAAGGTATATTATATCAATTGTGTTTCAATTAGTACCAGATGTGAAAGGAATCACAGAGGGATAACATAGAAGACCAATATGCAATCATTGCAATATAAATAGCTTATATTTAGGCAAGCAAAAACAGAATTGATACAACATTTGAATGTTTTGCAGCGGTTTTGAATTTAGAGGACGACGTTGCGGCTTTTACTATTATGGTAGCAAACGACCCAAGAACAGCAAACAGGCTTGTGATTTACAGGCCGCAACGGAACATAATTAGCCAGAGCGAGCTTGTATCGTTGTGGGAAAACAAAACGGGGAACACTTTTAAAAGAGTTTACTTGCCAGAATCTGAGATGATCAATCTCTCAGAGGGTAACTGTCCAATCTCGTTCACCATTTGAACTTTTTTCATTATTATGCTTAATTATTATTAGTGCTAACATGTAAGAATACTTGTTTGCAGCTCTGCCTCATCCAGATAACATTCCAGTTTGTGTTTTGCATAATATATTTGTGAAAGGCGACCAGACGAACTTCGAATTAGGAGAGGAAGAGCTAGAGGCTTCAACGCTCTACCCGGACTACAAATACACTACCATTGAAGTGTTCCTTGACGCATCAATCACTGCTCCCCGCGAGACAAAGCTTACTTCCTTTGCTTGAATCTATAATTGTTTGGGACAAATATGATTGTTTTAAACAAGTATTTTTACCTGTTATGTAGAGGCAAGAGATCCTACGACAAGCAAGAGGCCCACTATACTTTTGGCGACCTTAGTAGAAAAGTCCAGTATTAATGTGACTTTTATTAAATAAGTACTATTTATATTGTCTAGACCTGTCTTCCGTGGTCAAGTGTGTTTTATTTTGGGGATAGATTAATCTTTACTCCATCTCAATAACGTTTTAAAGGAAAAGATGCTTTCCTAAAATTGAAGTGTAAGCAAACTAATAATGTTTGTGCAATGTCTACATTCTTGAGACATCACAAATCTATATTCAATTTTTAGATTATTTTTTAAATTAAATTAATAAATTAATATTTATTTGATTATCTTTATAAGTCTCCATCAGTAATTTATTGTGTTCTTCTAATCTTAATTAAGTATATAAGTTTAATCAATTAATTTTAGTTTCAAGATCTTGAAACTAATCAATTAATAAATTAAGCAGGTTAATCTTTTCTTAACAAATGTTCGATCATCATTAATATTGAATAAATGACTTTGTGTTTTCAATTCCAACAATTCAAGTTTAAGTCTTGATCAACAGTCTTCATATTCAATAATTTCAATAATGTCAATGCAATCTGCAAATTCATCACTCCAAATACTTGCTTTGGAAGCCACGTGTGCAACATCTGACAAAATAATTCCTGTGCAACTTTGGAATAGCTATCAGAATAGAAAATGCAGGGCACTCATGGTGTTTCCTCTGTGCCATCACTCGTCTTGCCAAATTTCTCGTATAACAATTTGCAAAGTAGTCATCATACCACACGAGTAGTATCAAGGTCTGCAAATTCAACATAGCAAATCCATGATTTGGATGCCATGAAACAAAATGAAGGTAAAGTTTTTGGAGACGAAAGAAGGCATGGAATTAGGAGGCAGTTTTGTCTTCTTCTGAGCATGGTCATGAGATTGGTATGCAGAGACATAGTATTATTGGTACCATTAAGAATTCAAATGTAAAATTGCAACAAAGAAATGAATTGAGGAGGTCCACCAGACAGCGAAAACCTCCGGCAAGACTAGTTGTTTATGAATTGTTAATTTCTAATCATTCTGAATTACTCTTTACTGATCAAACAGAGTCGATTACTTTCAAACTGGCTTATAATGATCATAATAGTGACAAATGGATGGAGGCCATGCGAGAAAAATGGATTCCTTGAAGGTAAATCTCACTTAGGACTTGGTGAAAATTCCACCAAACAAGCAAGCCTTGAAAAATCGATTGGTGTATCGGTTGAAGGAAGAAGCAGATGGCACGAAACGTTTCAGAGCTCAACTGGTTGTTAAATTTTATCCGTGGAGTCTTGGGTTTAGTATTTGTTTGGGATATTGAGCTTGAATAGATTGATGTTAAAACTATGTTTCTTCATAGAGATGTTGAAGATGAACTATATGTGGAGCAGCTTAATAGATTTATTAAAAAAATGGATAGGAAGACTTATATTGCAGATTGAAACAATGTTTGTATGGGCTCAAGTAAGCTCCGACAGACTGTTATCACAAATTTGATCACTTCTTGGTTGAGCATCACTTCATCCATTGTGAATATTACCTTGTGTTTGTTAGAAGCTTGCCACTCATAAGTTTTTTTTACTATAATTTTATGTTGATGGCATGCTAGTTACCATCTCTAGCATAAAGAAATTTTAGCTAAGTGTTTTTCCATAAAAGATTTAGAGGAAAAAAATGAGTACTTGGCATGAACATAATCAGGGATAGGCGAAAGAGAGAAATCAGATTGTCTGAAAAAAATATATTGCAAAAATTTTGGACAGGTTTGGCATGTCAAATGCGAAGGCGGTCGCCATTCCTCTAGCTGATCACTCTCGTTTATCTTCAGATATGTGTCCCAGGATATAAAAAGAACAAGACTTCATGAAATGTATGCCATATTCATCAGCGGTTGGCAGCATAATGTATGACATGATTTGTACTCGCACTCACATCTCTCATGCACTGGGATTTGTTAGTAGATTTATGATTATTCCTTGTAAGCCTCTATATGATGCAGTTAAATGGTTAAATGGATCTTGAGGTATTTAAAAGGTACTTCTACTTATTCTTTATGTTTCGGAGGAGGAGAGCTTAAGCTACAGGGCCATGTTGATTCTGATTTGGGCAATGACTTCGACAAAATATTATCAACATCAACATATACTTGAACATATTTGCCAATGTAGAAATTAGTTGGATCTCTAGATTACAATAATCACTTTCTTTTTCTTCTGCACAGGCTGAATACATGGCTCTACCTAAAGGGGCCAAAGAAATGATATGGTTACAAAAATTGTTGAGTGAGTTGGGATGTAAAAATAATAATTTTATTCTTTTTTGTGATAGTGTCAACACAATTTTGATGGCTAATAATCACACATCTCATTGTTGCTCAAATCATATTGACTTGCATCATCATTTTTTTCACCATGTGATTGAAGAGGGAAAGTTACAAGTTGCAAATATTGATACAAATGTGAATCTAGTTGATGCATTGATGAAGATAGTGACAAGAGAGAAGTTTGAGTTCTTAAGGACTTCTCTTCGTCTTGTCAAACTTTGATAGTAGGATTAAAGTGAGGAATCTATGAACATGTACAATAGTGGTTGGGTTTCAAGTGGGATATTATTGAAATGAAATCCAACAGACTTTATTCCCTCGAGTTCCTTGTGGTTGTTCAACTTCTTTCTCTTGATACAAAGTGTTTAATTGGAGTTGTATAAATGTTATTGTTATTGTACATTGTTATGTATTTGAACAAGTGATTAATAAGAGATTTCACTGCTTCTAAAGTGGATCTAGCCATCTTGGAGACACACTATAAAAATATGCATTCTTGCATCTCCAATATTTTCTTTCTCTTTTTATTTACTTCTCTTCTACATATGAGTTTATTCATAATTCATTATTCTCCAATAGTAATCACCTGAAGATACATCAAGCAATAGTTGAGAGAAATATTTCTCCTAAAAAAGTTTTAATTGATAAAACATCAGTTAGGGCTAGTTCACCAATTATCCACTGTTTGGATAGGGTCTATCTTAATAGCTTTGGAAAGGAAATGAATCAATATGGGGAGGTAGGACAACATCCTCAATTGAAAAGAGTCAACAATATAGTAAATACACCAATTGTAACATCGAAGTACAATAATTAAACTAGAGAATTCATCCAACCCTCTATTATTGATCATGATAAGGATGGTGAATTAGAAGATTTCTCTGTGAATCCTAGATATAACTAGCATACTTAAATTATAAAAAATAATGTAATGTAAGCCAAGAGATATCTTATAATAGAAAAAATCACGTCCTCTAAAATAAATGTTCTTCATACATAGTAATGAATTAATTTGAACAAACAAAACTATAACATCAAAGATGATGAAAAATTACCATTGAAAAAGATGATGCAAATTAAAAAATTTGAAGATGATAACTATAAAATTATAAAGTTTGATGATAACTATAAATAAAAACTTCACATTCAGACGCCTTTTGCCTCTAAACTGTAAGGGATTTGAAGATGATGTAAACTAGTTATTTTTAGAATTTTGTGTGTAGATTCTAAATTTTTTTTTTTTTGTAAAATTGGAATTGATTTGTATCAACTTTTCCATCTCATTAGAAAACTAGTTTTTAACAAAACACAAAATTTTAAAAGTGGTTCTTTCAAAGATAGAAATTTGGTTCTTTCAAATTTAGCTTTTTGACACCAATATTTGGTGATTGCAATTGGTTTAATTTGAGTATGTTGAATATTTTTTAGTTTATTAAGTTTTAAAGTGATGTTTACTATTATTTTAAAATAGGCTCACTTATACACCCATTACTTGTTCTATATGTATGAAAATTCATTTTTTTTATTGGAAAGAGGATATCAATACCAAGTGCCTAGATTTTTTCAGAATATTTTTACTTAGTTTACTATTTTTCTATAAGTATTGAATAGAGAAGTTGATATATGGTGAAAAAATTATGTTTAGAAAAACTAAAATTACAAATACATAATAAACTCAATATATATTAAGATCATAATCATTGTAAATTTTATTTCGAGTAGCACCCTATTGCATATGAGTTTGTCACGATTGTTCTTTTTGAACCTTCACCCAAAACTTTGAACGAAAAAAATTTGTAGAAAGTAGAAGACTTCTGGGAGAAGTCCATGGAATACAAGCTTGATCAAACTTATTTTGGATCAAAAAGGGTTCTAGGGATCTTGTTAGGGTTCTAGCAAACTTATTTTCTAGTGAACCCATGTTCTAGAAAACCTGTAATCTAGCAAACCTATGTTCTATCAAACATAGGTGGCACAAATTCTCCACAAACATGTTATAGTGTTCAATTGCACATATGTTTAAGGGATTCAATCAAACATATGTTATTTTGATTGAACCTATATGCATCATGAGTTTTGATTGAGTGTAAAAATCATGTTGGATCGAAACTTTGGGTTTGATCAAACATGCTTCCTAATCATTTTACTGTTGGAAATATTGTTCCAAAGCTTCAATGGCAATAATTTTTGTTTTTTTATTGATGTCAAACCTTAACTAGTGAGACCATTGCTATCTGCTTGAGTACCATATCTACTGATTGATGAAGGAGATTAAACAAGAAGACCAAGTTGAATGGTTGAGTTATGGGAAATGACAAGGGTACTTGATCATTTGGCACATTGGCAAAGTAATGTGTTGTTTATCTTTCAATGAAATTTTACTGTAAACAGTTTATGTCGAGTGCTAGTTAAATGCCAAGAGAAGTCAGTAATGACTGAGCACCAGTAAATTGCCAAGGAAACCATTGATGAAAGAGCGAAAGAATACTGTGGCGACCAAGCAGCAGTATTTTGGTAATTGTTGATATTTGAGATCTTTGGCTGACATAATTAATTTTATTGGGAAATGTAATGTTAAATAAGGGTAAGAAAGATTGATCCACACTATGTAAATACATGGGTAACTATAATTAATGCATGGATCAAATATTTAATTTGTGATTGTTTTGGAGAAGTAAATTAATTGTAAAGCTGGAAAGATCCGTTGGATCCGACCTAACCTAAGATCTATGATCTCGATTAAGCGGAAAAAGATTTATATAACCTAGATTGAGAGGTATATGATAACCTTAAGGGGTTATTCATGAAAATTGCTATGCATGCAAAGTATGCAAGAGGATTGCATAGTTAATTGACTGATTGGCATGATCTAGCAGTGAAGGTTGAACAAAGAAGAATAGAGTTGCAAAAGTGATTGCTTGATGGATTTCCAAGAAGATATTAAGATTAAAATGACAATAAAGGCCATGTAGTAAATTAGCATTAGATCTTAATTGGATCTGGATTTGAAAAGTAAGTTGTATGTATCATATTACACCTACTGATTACTTTATAACAATTGTATCAGTCAAAATCCTTTAACCAGGTTGAACTAACAGTCATTGTATAGATCCTTTTAGCAAGGTGAAATTTAGGTGGAATGTTCTAAGTCTTCTAACAAGGCCACTCCTATTAGGGTGATCAAATCCTTTAACAAGTCACATTTAGCAATGTGTTTTCTAATCTTTAACAGGGTTGGCTCCTGATAGAGCTCACTTCAGAAGAGTGAAAAGTTGATAGCATATTATTGGTGGTTTTTCCCATATTGGGTTTCCATTTTAAATTATGGTGTCAAATTGTATGAATTTTTATGTTTTATTTTACTGTTAAGTTTCTACAAGCTGATTACATATGAACAGTAAACTACATATCTATGTTGTTGTTTTATATTATTGTTGGTGAGTAGATCTGAGTTGTTCAAATTGGTATAAAGTTTAAATGGGTACATCTAGACCTGAGGATAACTAATTCACCACCCTCCCCCCTCTCAGTTATTCTGAATTTATTCTAACAATTGGTTTCAGAGCTTTGGTCTCTTTAAAACAATTTGAAGGTACTTGGAGCAAAAGATCAAGATGTATAAAAAGGAGGTACAAAAGTTGAACAAAGATAAATTCCCTATATGGAAAAGTTTGATTAAATTGCATCTGATTAGTATTGGTGATTCTACTAAGAACTATATTGAACATGATTATGTGGTCCCCACTACACCTGCCACAGCTGCATAGTTAAGAGAAATGCAAGAGCACAATCAAGCAATGTAGGAGATTACATCATCGTTTAACTATCATGAGTTTGAAGACATAAAGAACTACACAAATGCAAAGCAAATGTGGGATTCCCTAGTAACTATCTATGGAGGTGATACAAATGTGCTGAGAGCCAAATCTGAAAGCTTGAGAGGTAAGTTTAATGAACTGAAAATGCAAGAAGGAGAAAATATAGTTCAATACTATGGTAGGATAAAGGAATTTGTAAATGCTATCAGAGGAGAAAGGGGAACCATTGATGATAAGACCATTATGAGAAAGGTACTAAGAACACTTCTTCCTGTATATGCTATTAGAGTCTCTAAAACTCAAGAGTTAAGATGTACTCAAAATAATAATTTGACTTTGGAAGGTCTGGTAGGCAGACTTACTATATTTGAGATGTCAAATTTTGATAAATACGCACCACAAGCTATTGAATCTGCATTCAGATCCCAATTGGTCCTTAACAAATCAAATAAAGGAAAGAAATGTGTGAACAGTGACAATGACACTATAGATGATGATCTGGAAGAACTTGAAGCACATGGCAAAAAGACTATCGAGAGGAAGAGGAAAATTCAAATGTAGACTTCCTATCATTTGTTTTTCATGTAACAAATTTGGTCATATTGTTGCTAGATGTCGTGACAAGGATGACAAAGATGAAAGAAGAGATAGCAAGTATAAAGACAGAAAGGATGACCGAGACTTCATAAAGTATAAGGATTACAAAGACAAAGGTAAGAAATCTTGTTATATAGCTTAAGAAGCTTCTAACAATGATTTTAATAATTCTGATGAAAATGATATAGAAGTTGTGTATGTTGCTATGAAAGATGATTCTGATGATGATGAGAAAGCTGCACTAATTTCTTATATGAGTAAAGGTGACTGTTGGATTATTGATAGTGGTTGTTCACATCACATGACCGGTGATAAAGAGAAATTTGAGACCCTACATCAATGTAATGGCTTTTATGTTAAATTTGGTAATGATGCACCATGTCTTGTTAAAGGGAAAGGATCAATTAACATGACTGACAAGATTAGATGTGACAATGTATATTGGGTTGATGATCTTAATTATAATTTAATGAGTGTTGCATAGCTGAATACTTCTGGTTACAAAGTTTAGTTCCACCACAAGAAACAAAAGATCTATCTAGATTTAGCTGATGAGACATGCTTGTTTGCACAATATAATGATTTTTGGTTATGGCATAAAAGGTTGTGTCATGTCAACTTTGATAACTTGGTAAGCACAAGCAAATTGAAAAAGGTTAGAGGGCTTTCTAAGTTAAAGAAACTTGAAAATGCAATGTGTAAGCAATGTCAATTAGGAAAGATGACTAAGTCTAGTTTCAAGAGAAAAACTCATACTTTTGAGGAAATTATGGAATTGGTTCATATTGACCTTTGTGGACCTATTGGTGAGAAAAGTTATTATGGAGATAAATATTTCAATCTATTTGTTGATGATTACTCAAGAATGATGAGTGTTATGTTTCTTAAAGAAAAATTTGATGCATTCCAATTGTTTAAGTGGTACTTGGCAAAAGTTGAAAAGGAAACAGGTAAAGTATGAAACATTTGAGTTCTGACAGAGGTGGCAAGTTTATTTCTAATGAGTTTAACAGGTTCTGCAATGACCGAGGGATAAAAAGATAGATGTCTGCACCTACGACACCACCACAGAATGGTATTACTAAGAGAAGAAACATATCTATCATGGATTGTGCCAGAACATTAATGATGGAGAAAAATGTTGCACGTAAATATTGGAGAGAAGTTGTAAGCACATCAGTCTATACCCTAAACAAAGTAAGAGTCAAGAAAGGTACTAATGCTACACCTTATGAGCTTTGGTATGGATATGCACCTAATGTAATATATTTTAAATTTTTTGGAAGCAAATGCTTCATATTGAAGGATAACAAAAATGGCAAACTCGATGCTAAAGGTGAGGAAGGCATATTTCTTGGTTATTCAATGAAAAGTAAACCATATAAGTGTTTGAATTCTAACACTAACAAAATTGTGGAAAGTGCAAATGTTAGAATTGATGAATATGTAGAAAGAAATGAAGTTGAAATTACACAGGTGCATACACCCTAAAATGTTCGCCTAGACTATGGGCTCCATTTATCAATTTATCAAATTCATGAATCAATGCTTTGCAACATTTTCAATTCAAATAAATTTCCTTGATCAAATCATAATTAATTCAATTATTTCAATATTTCCTAAGGTTTGATCATTTTTATTTAATTAAAAGATTTAATCTCCCTTTAAATTAAATAAAATTTATCTTATTTAATTAAATTAAATTCCTCCCATTTAATTAAATAAAATTCTTCTAATTTATTTAATTAAAAGAAAACCCCTCTTTTTATTAAATAAATAAAAATCCCCACTTAAAGCACTTCATTTGACAAAAAAGGAAATAAATTAAATAAAATCTCTTTTTCTTCACATCTTTCGAAATGGTGGGCTTTTTTCTTTTAATGAGTACATGGATCAATCAAGATTTAATCTCTACCATTTCTCATTTATTTTTGCCTCTTAATCTCAACCGTTCACTTTCCTATATAAGGAAATCTCTCCTTCTCATTTTCATATAGAATTTTTATGCTATTGTTATGCTGCAGGTTTGGAGAGCAATTTTGGAGGAAAATTTGAGCAATTGAGCTTGGATATTGCAACTTCTCTCTTCTTGTCTTCTTCTTCTTGCATCCATGGCTACTCATGTAAATTAGATTCAAATTAGATTAAATTCATATTTCCTTTCATAGATTAATCTTGCATTTGTATTTCTTTTCATAGAATAATCATGCATTGTTATCATTTAGATTAATTTTCTTTCATGCATTGCAATCATATAAAATAGATTTCATTTTTATGCATTGAATCTCTCATTTCATGGTGTACTTGCATGGGCACAACTAGGTCAATCTGAGGACATTCATCACAAACCCTTGCACTCCATGACTAGGGAGCTATGAGTCGATATTTAAGGCCTAATTCTTTAGCAACCTTGGATGGAATGACTCATAGAAGTGTGACACATTTTTAGCACAAATTTTTGGTGCCCACCGTGGGGTAAAAGATTCATTTTCTGTAACATAGCTATTTTTCATAATTTATTTTTGGATTTCTATTTTTTTCATACTTTTTATACTTTTTGCAGGAAATAGCGCGCAACATTCTGCAGGTCTATAGGTGAGATTTTGTTGGATTCTATGTTTCCTCATGTGGCTCTGCATGAATCTTTGCGCGACATTTGATTCCAGGCTGTGATCTGATCTGGTCTTTGTTTTTGTACTTTTTCTACACTTCTTCGCGTGAGATTCTATGAATCTTTGCGCGACACTATGCAAATCTTTGTGTGACACTATATGAATCTTTGCGTGAGATTCTACACCAAAGATCTATTTTTCATTGCTATATTTATATATCTCTGCTTTTGTTTCTAACCACTAATGTTTACTATTTCTGGTGGTTTGTGACTTCTTATTGTTGTTGTTGTTGTTGTTGTTGTTGATGTTGCTGATTTAGACTTGCTTGTATAAACAACAAAATGATACACGTTGCATTGGATTTGAGGTATTTTGTTGATCTCTATAGCATTTGGATTTTGGAAATAAAATGAACCTATCATGTGTTTATCTTGAGTGTTTCTTTGTTTCATAGATCAGATTTCCAATTGGTGCTCTAAAAATGGACCTAGATTTGCTTTCTTGCATATATGCTTCACATAGTAATTAGGCCCTATGAACACTATTTGTGGTGATCTTGAGAGAGTGGGCTTCATTCACTTGTCTTACATGTGAAGCTCTTCTTGACGATAGATCACCTTGTAGGTAGGGAAGGATTTGTTTTTATCTCATTGGTCAACTTGGTTTGGGCTTAAAATTTTGGTGATACTTTCTCTCTTTGGGGAGATTGGTGTCATTTATTGTTGTGTGAACCTTGGATGAGGTGATTTCAAATTAATGGGTCAATTAATCTTGTTTTCTATGTTTGGGTGAGGTAAAGAGGCTAGAGGATTATGCTCTTTTCCCTTTTGGAAGAATTAGAAACTTGGAACCCTTGAATGCAAACCAAGTCCCCATGTGGTCCATATTGTGAGTCTTCCTTGTTAGAGAGGGTTAACCATAGTAGACACTCCCTCTATTGGGTAAACCACGTGGACGGAACCTTAATCAATAATAGCTATTCTCACCATGGTAGCAACATACGCTATATAAATGTCCTTGTGGAAGAAATATCCATAGGTGTAGTTTCTTGTGGGTTGTCAAATCTCCTTAGCAGGTCTTGATTGATTAAATTCTTAGATTGTGTCAAAACCTCGGTGCACCAGGATTGGATTTCACCCACTTGAGATTGAAAAAGTTGTAGAGTCAAACCATTACTAAGAACCATAGTGCAACCAACTTTTTATTCTCTAGGACTATGTGCGTGATTGGAAAACATTTTGAGAACATACACAAGTAGCATTCTTATGGAGTAGAAATACTATGACACTATCCATGTTCATGTGCAAGGTTGCTTTGTCCCTTGGTCATTGTTTGAAGATATTGATTGCTTGAACTCCCTGATTGCTGTAATGCATGCCTGATTCATGAGAAAATCTATTAATGCATCTAGTTGGTCAATTAAAACAAGTGAATACTGTGTTCTGTTTCCTTCCCTCGTGCGAGAAAACTATTTCTCCGTGTGTCCCTGTGCATTTCATCAGAGGATCCTGTGCGATATTTTGCATACTTGCTGTCAGTTTGCTATCCTTTCTATTTCACCAGTCTAAGTTTTCACAGGCAGCTTTGTGCATTTCATCATGTGATCCTGAGCATTCCTTCGCATGAGCCCGCATTTCATCGCATAAAACTATCTATCAGTGAGCTATTTGCTATCATCTGTCACTTGCTTTCTTGCTACCCTATCTTTTTTTAGTTTTCCCTGGTTGATCTGAGTCAGATTGGATTACTTATTCCAATGGTAGAAGCTTGTTTACGGTTTGGATTCTTTCATTTTTCCCTCTTGGACTAGCAATCTTTGATTTCACAAGTGACCTTTCTTGGAAGCTTGGTGAGCTAGAAACCGTCCCTGTTGAAAAGATAAACCTTTAGATTCTTTGATAACACACTTGGAGAGTTTTGGTAGTCTCTTGTCCATCCACTTTCATACAATTTCAATTTCAATTAATTTAATTTGGGTAAGACCATCCTCCTGATCCATATGTGCTAGGGTATTCACCTGAATTTATTGGGAACCTCTGTGGCAGTGTTGGCTTACGCCTCTTGCAATTTTCTATCTTGTCACCTTTCTTTTTTTTGGACAAGTTAATGCCCTTACTATCCTAGTTTGGTACCCACATTTCTTAGGGTAATCCTATTAGCTAGTACTTTTTCTTTCATGCCAGTTACAACAAGATATCAAGTAAACCAAGGAAAATGACCTCAACTGGTTTTTCACCAATTACCCTTACTTCAAAATCGCCAAAGACATAAGGGAAAAGAACCCATATTTGATTCCAAGATTCATCTTAGTGAGTTGGTATCCCCCTATTACCTTCTCTCTCTTTTATGGATATGAGTTACACAATGACGCAGAGAGAGAAGGATAAACATCTTGATGACATGTTTGCGAAGTATGGGGATGCTACTTCATCTGGTGGTTCCTCTCATAACAGTAGACCAACCTCACCCCTTATTTCAACAAGATATTTAGAAGCACACCAAAGGAATGAGAGAGAGAGAGGTAAAATACATGCTTATGACGATGAGTTATCACAACATGAGAACCAAAGAGATGAACTTTATGATACTCATATCGATACAACTTATACCAACAACTTGTTTTGAAATTCAAGACCAAGTTCACCACTCAAGACCTCTTCAAGTTACATGAATGAAAGGATTAAGAGGATTGAGCATGAAAAGAAAGCATTCCAAGATGAACAATCTCATAAGGAAGAGAAAATTGATGCCTAGAGTTGGAGAAATAGACTTTGATAGAAATGGAAAAGAAAGCCTTTCAAGAAGAGTGAGATAGGCTCTTGGCTCGACAACTCAATGATCCATTCAATAATATCCATGTTAGTGGTGGAAACAGTTCTCCTCCATCCACTCCTCCTTGGACTCCATGAAGTAGGAGACATTCAAGATCACCATCACGATCTCCTAGCCCTAGAGGAAGAAGGGTTTCTATACATGATCATTATAGGAGACAAACACCTCCTAGGAACTTAAGATAACCTTCACAATGTGCTCATTATGGTTCACAATATGGGGGTAGTAGCTCAAGCTTTGATCGCACCTCCCACAATTTCATGCAAATGCAACAAGAACCATTTTTTCAATAGTATGTGGAGAAATATGTGGAGCAAAACAAGGATAAGTTCCTAGAGAGCCTAATCAACAAGGGTACTAGAGTCACTTATAACTTTGATGTGGAAACAAATATTAAGAAGAAAGGTCCATCCCAAGAGGAGAAGATCAACAAAATGCGAAGAAGAATGGAGAAGATGTTTGTACCTAATAATTCTTTCTCATTGGACTCGATTTGTCCTAATCCTTTTGATAAGAGTGTTGACATGAATGAATTTCCTAGAAAATTTGAAATTCCTCAATATGACAAATATGATGGGAGTGGAGATCCACATGATCATGTGCGCTAGTTTTATACCACAAGTTTTGATTTCCATCAAGATGATTCATACCTTATGATGTTGTTCCCACGAAGTCTTAAGGGTCAAGCAATTAAATGGTTTACTAGGATAACTCCCCCTATTAAGACTTTCAAAGAGCTTGTTCACAGATATGTTCAACACTTTTCATACAATGTTTTGAGATCTATCACCTTGTTGGACTTATGTAGCTTAAAGTAGAATCAAGGAGAATCCTTTGTTACTTTCTTGCAAAGGTGGAGACAAAAATGCTCTTGCTATTCTAGAACTATTCCTGATAATGAAAAGTTTGACATTCTTGTTAGTGATTTGGGTCTCAAAATGCGGTATGAGGTTAAGAAAATGGTTTTTGATTCATTTGACACCATGGTTGAAACCACATGTGGAATTGAGGATGTTTTAAGAGAATAAGGAATTTTGACTAAACATGGAAATAACAACAACAATGGTCACAACAACAACAACTCTAACAAGGATAAAGGGAAGAAACAATATTGGAATAGGAACAAACAAGTGGTTAATGATGGAGTTGTGGATTCCTCCCAACCTAAAGATCAACCTGTGCTCCACTTATCTAGTACTATTCAAGCTACAAAGCTCATTACATCAAATCAACAAGAAAGTAAGCCAAGATACCAAGGTAAGCCTAAGAGCGAAAGGCATCAATTTGCAAAACTTGGTGAGCCATATGAGAAAATTTTAAAGAAACTTATTGATAACAATCTGGCGCATCCTCAAGATGATGTGCATTTTCATATACCTAAAGTTAAACCACATTGGTGGAAGGAGAAATCCTTTTGCATATTTCATAATGGTATTGGACATGATGTTGAACACTGCTAGAAACTCAAGCATATCATTCAAGATCTCATTGAGAACAGACAAGTTACAATAGATTGGTTGAACACCAACGCTGATCATAAGGCATTCAAGGAACCTTTGCCCAAATATGAAAAGGGGGAAACCTCTAAAGACAAGAATGGCAAATCTGAGATAAATTATACTTACACAGATGCAGAGAATACTATCAGTATGATTGAATTTGTGGAAGAAAATGTCAATATGATGAGTGGAAGAGATCCTTATGGTTATGATCTAGATGAAGAATCTCCTCCTATTTTTGATAAAGAACTTATTGTGGTGCTAAGGGGTCCCAAATCTAGAAGGTCATCTCAAGCCCTTAATGTTGTTACCCGAAGTCAAGGTCTCGTTGTCATTAGAGGACCCAATTCAAGCCTGTCAAGTAAACCTAAGAAAGTGGCATCTAATCATGTCACCTTGAAACCAGCTATTAATCCTAAATTGACCTATAGCCTTGTTGATCAGTTGCAGAAAACCCGAGCTCAGATTTCAATCTTTGAGCTCTTAGAGTTGTCCCCAAGACATAAGCAAATCCTTGAGGATGCTTTGCACATAAAAAATGTACCTAACAACTTAGATGTCGATCAATTCTAGAATATGGTTAATCATATTGCTACCCCTCATTACCTTACATTTTTAGAAGATGATGATAAAGCTTTGATCCATCTGCACAATCTTGCCCTTCATATTGAGGCCATGATCCATAGAACTCATGTCAAGCGAGTGTTGATAGATGGGGGTGCTGGGCTTAATATTTGTTCGTTTAGTCTTTGGAAAGAGTTGGGTTATTCTGAGAAAGTTATATATACCAGAGAAAGGATTACTATCAAAGCCTATGATGAGGCAGAAAGAAGTTCCAAGGGGTTGACATTCTTCCTGTTAGGATTGACCTTGTTGAAAAAGACATTGTATTTCAAATAGTTGATGTTGGACCCCTTCTGTATAATATCTTACTTGGTAGACCATGGATTCATGATATGCAAGTAGTGTCATCTACCTACCATTGGTGTGTTAAGTTCCCCTACAATGGAATAGAGATTTGTATACCTGGAGATAACACTTTATCTATTAATTTAATTTCAGCAAGGGCTCATGTTCCCCTCAATAGAGAAGCAGAAGATTTTGATGCTACCTTAGCTAAATGAAAAGACAAGCTTAAGTCAATAGACCTTCGTATGGGGGGTATCAACTCAACTCCCTCACAAAATTGCCAATTTCACCTCGGTCTTATGAAAAGCCTTCATCAGAAAAGAAACCTTCCTCTTCAGCTATGACTTTATTTGGAAAATTTATAGAATCATCAGTGCCTATCCAAGATGAGAAAGAGAAAAGATTTGTTAGAGACTGGATCTATAGAGAAGAAAAATATATGCACAATGAGAACTTCTCTCCTTCTCCTAAGGCTTATTGAAGAAGGTATACTTTTGTCAAACAAATCGGCTATCCTTGTTATGGCATCTTAATGACAATTTGGATGCTAGGTCCGAACCTCTTGATCATGCTAAATTTGGACGCAAGTCTAAGAAGCCAGTTGGCCTAGGATTTGAAACTTACAACAAGCACACTAATCCTCTCTTTGAAAAGTTGGATAGTGACGATGAAATAGAGTATGTACCTAATTTGACAAATCAGAAAGATATGTGTGAAGATTGGGTCCCTTCCACTAATCTCCTTTGGGGAGATTCAGATATTTTAGTCACCCATGCATCAGTTGCAACTTTAGAACAAGAATCAGATATAGAAGATCCTTTGAGAGAGCATCAAAGAAAAAATCTTGTTCATTTAATGGAAAGAGAAAGTGCTACTTTTGATGAAACTGGACCTTCTACATCACGATATCCCAAACCTTCATGGTGTAATCATCCTAGTCACAATTCAGATACAAGTTCTAATGAGTATGAATGGGACTCTTTTTTCAGAGCCCTCCACAGTTGATAGAGATATTGATGTTGTTCACACTTATAGTTTTCAATATGAGGTCGCCAATGAGTCATGTGTAGGATTAGAGGGTTCAAACCCAGGCATTACCTTAGTGGACAATTCTTTGCTTGTTAGGATGAATCCTGATTTGAGTAGCTTAGAGGGATACTTGACAGAATCTGATTCTTCAGTCACCAACGATAATATCATTCATATTTATAGCCTTGAACTAGTTGTTGACCCACCTCTTATTCATCCCGACCTCATTGATTTTTCCTAACGCTATCAAGAACCTAAGATTTTAACATTTCAAAATTAAAATGAGATAGCTTGTTATCTAAATGCCATTGAACTCGTAGTCTCTTCCACCAGTGAACCAGCTACCAACATGACAGAGCCAGACATCAAGTACCTTACTCACAAGATAAAAAGAAAAGAAAATAAAAAGAATAGGTGTTTTGATGGCGAAAGCCACTGTGTGGCGGTATCAGAACCAAAAAAAAGTAAAAATAAATGACGTATCCAAGGGTGAAAACCTCTCTAAGGTTCCTAAGGATGGGGTACTTGATCATCTCCCTAGCTATTTTCAAGATAGATCTTCAATGCTTATTGAACCAACACAAGTAGTTAATTTGGGTACAAATGAGGTTCCAAAAATAGTGCACTTGGTTGAATCCTTGTCACCAATAGAAAAAGAATCTTACACTAAGTTCTTACATAAAAATAAGATAAATTTTGCATGTACTTATTCAGATATGTCATGGTTGGACATTAATCTTATCATGCATCATTTATCTATAGCTCCAAATGTCAAACCGGTTAAACATAAATTGAGAAAAATGCACCCACACATAGCTCTTCTAGTCAAAGCAGAATTGGAGAAACTCCTTGGTGCAAAATTCATAAGAGCTATTGCCTATGCTAAATGGATATCAAACATTGTACTAGTTTCCAAACATGATAAATCCATTTGAGTTTGCATAGATTTTAGAGATGTCAATAGAGAATGCCCAAAGGATGACTTTCTACTTCCCAATATAGACATGATAGTGGATATGACTACGGGTTATGAGATTTATTCCTTGATGGATGGATTTTCTAGGTACAATCAAATTAAGATAGCTCCTAAACTCAAGAAAAGATTGCATTCACTTGTGCATGGCGTACCTATTGTTGGAATGTTATGCCTTTTGGATTGAAAAATGCAGGAGCCACCTATCAACGAGCTATGAAAACAATTTTTCATGACATGATGTATAAAAATATGGAAGATTATGTGGATGACACCTTGGCCAAGTCTAAACAAAGAGATACACACTTAGATGATTTGGAAGTCATTCTAAATCGCATGAAACAATTTCAAATAAGGTCAAATCCTAAAAAGTGTGCGTTTGGAGTCACCTCTGGGAAACTACTTGGATTCATCATTTTAGCGAAAGGAATAGAGGTGGACCTTGAAAAAGTTCAAGAAATCATAGATATGACACCTCCTAAAAACATTAGTCAAATGAGGAGTCTTCAAGGATGTCTTCAATCTATAAGGAGATTTATTTCACAACTGGTAGATAGAGCTCAACCCTTCAACAAGAACTTACGTAAAGGAGTCAAATGTGTTTGGAATGAGGATTGTCAAAAGAGCATAGATCAAATCAAGAATTATTTGGCAAATCCTCCTATTTTAATGCCTCCTATCCCAGGGAAACCACTTATTTTATACATTTTAGCAACAAAATCTTCCTTGGGGACATTACTAGCTCAACTTGATGAAAATGGGAAAGAAAGAGAAATATACTACATTAGCCATACTCTTGTTTCATATGAGGTTAAATACACCAGCATTGAGAAAGCTTTCCTTGCTGTTGTGTTTTCTTCCCAAAAGCTGTGATATTACATGCTTGCACACACTATACACCTCATAGAAAAAATAGATCCACTCAAATATTTGCTAAGTAAGGTTGCACTCATAGGTAGGCTTGCTAAATGGATGATGATACTTTCAAAGTTTTACATAGAGTACATTGAGCGTAAGGCAATCAAAGGACAGGCCATAGCAGACCAATTGGCTGATTTCCGACTACAAGACACTGCACCTATTCAAGTTGACTTCCCAGATGAACACCTCATGTATATGACTGAAAGAATGTGGAAGATTTTCTTTGATGGATATTTTATGCAAAATGGTTTAGGAGCTGGTGTTTTGTTTGTTTCTCCTCATGGGTACATGATTCCTAAGTCTTACAAATTATTGTTCCCATGTACAAACAACATTGCTAAGTATGAAGCTTTTAAAAATGGACTTAAAATGGCCATAGAATGGAGAATCACAGAGTTACATATCTATGGGGATTCACAACTAATAATCAACCAAGTTAATGATGAATATCAAACAATACATGAGAAATGGTACCTTACAAGAAAATGGTTGATTCCTTGAAATGCTACTTCACATTTGTCACATTTCAGCAAATCCGTAGAGAAAAAAATAAAGTAGCTGATGGTATGGCTATGTTTCCTTCACTCCTTCTGTTAGAGAAACATGAATCCAGATTTGAATTCTTGGTGGAAGAGCTACATCACCCTATCTTTGACTCCCAAAAAAGCCATGTCATTTGTACCCTTGTTGGTCATGAATCATCCTGTTATGGTGTCATTTACTCATATCTTCGTGATGGCATTATACCTAAAACCTTCAACCGATCTGAATGCAGAAACCTTAGCCGAAACACTTCTCATCATTCCCTTATTGTTGGTGATTT
Source organism: Thuja plicata (assembly GCA_018584345.1). Lineage (NCBI taxonomy): Eukaryota > Viridiplantae > Streptophyta > Pinopsida > Cupressales > Cupressaceae > Thuja > Thuja plicata. The sequence goes on along the minus strand of MU223077.1, from coordinate 3,575,339 downwards.
GTATAGGAGGTGTCTAGATGGAACACTTCTTAGATGCTTAGAAAAGGAAGAATCTGACCAAGTGTTAGTTGACATTCACGAGGGCATCTATGGGGGCCACTCCAATGGTCTTGCCATGGATCAAAGGTTGCTTAGGGTGGGGTAATATTGGCGCACGATGCAGATTGATGCAGTAGCTTTTGCAAAGTCATGTGAAAAGTGTCAAAAACATGGTAACCTGATACATGCTCCAAGCAGGGATCTCATTCCTTCTATATCTCATTGGCCATTTCAGCATTGGGCCTTTGATCTTGTTGGGAAGATTCATCCCAACTCATCAGGTGGACACAAGTTTATTATCACTACTACTAATTACTTCAATAAATGGGTAGAATTTGTCCCACTTTTTGTTTCCTCGGGCAAGACAATCTCTCTATTCATTTTGAACCATATCATCTGTCGATATGGAGTGCCTTTCAAGATTATCACTGACAACAGAGGCTAGTTTAAAAATAAGGACCTTAAACAAATCTACAAGAAATTCAAGATTAAACAACATTGGTCCTCCATTTACTTCCCGCAAGGAAATGGCCAAGCAAAAGCATCAAACAAGACCATTCCTAAAATCTTACATAGAACATTGTGTAAGAATGGTAGAGATTGGCATTTACAGATAAATTTGGCTTTGTGGGCCTATAGAATGAGTATTCATACTCCTACTAGGGCTACTCCTTTTGCCCTTGCATATGGCACTGAAGTAGTGTTACCTTTAGAGGTTGAGATTCCTTCACTTTGAGTTTCTCTCCATGGTCTAGTTACAGATGAAGACTACCGTGCCATTAGACTTCAAGAGTTAGAACTTCTAGATGAGAAACTTCAAGAATCATTTGACCATATGAGGGTTTATCAAAAGCCCATGTCCAAAGCCTTCAACAAAAAGGTTCGCCCTAGAGAATTCCAATTAGGATATCTTGTCCTATCTGAAAATCCTAAGAATCAACAACATAGAGATGAAAAGGGCAAATTAGAACCTAATTGGCTTGGACATTATATTATTACAATGACTTTTGGGATAGGTGCTTATTTATTGTCTATAGAAGAGGGAGAGCAACTCCCTGATCCTATCAATGTCTTGCACCTGAAGAAGTTCTATCCATGATGCTAGTTCTATCTGGGGGCATCCTTTGTACATAATTATTGATCCTGAAAAAATCCAAAAAAATGATATACTGTCAAAAATTCTAATAATCAAAAAATGTCCTGAAAAAATGATCATCTTAGTGAAAACCTAGCAATAGGCGCTTTGATGTATCTCAAAAAAATTATATATTCCAAAAATACAAAAAATCAAAAAATTCAAAAATTCAAAAGCAAAGAGAAAAAGTGCCTTGGTGAAAACCTTGAAACAGGTGCCTTGGTAGCAAAAATTATAAAAAAATTATAAAAAGTCCTGAAAAAAAAGAAGATAAAATGAAAAAAATGAAAGATAAAAAATTGTAATAAAATCCAAGTGGTGAAAACCTAGAAATGGGCGCTACTTGAGGCCTGTGCACCCCTATTTCTTAGCGCGTGTCTACGACACTTAGCCTTTCTCCATCATAGCTTGTACTTGTTTCCTTGGTTTGGAATTGGTCTTTGTCTTTATCTAGGGGCATAACTGTGTTAGCTTAGGTCTCTTGGATGTGTTGGTCTTTAGGATGCCTCGCAAATGGTGTTTTTCAACACCACCCCAACTGTATTTTTCAATACAACCCCTGACATCGAGTGTTTTTCAACACTTATCAGTTGGTATTACACCTTTTGTCATGTGATCTTATGTTCTTGCAATCATTCAATCCTTATCCTCATAACTCAGTATCAGTTAACACACCTAACTTTTTAAATGCAACGCTTAATGCTTGAGCTATGTCATGATCTTTTCTTTGTGTGCTGATTGTTATTGATTTTTGTTGAGTTTCCTTGTCTATTATGTCTCTCCATGATGCATAGCTAGAGGAGTTGGGGCATGGGGCATGGGGCATGTTTTTATTTGCTTCCTTCTTTATGCTTCACTATTTTTGCACAACCGTTCTGGTGGTCATCCTAGCCTCTATGCCCTAATGCAAGCGTGGTTTTGCTACATTAAATTGGGTAAGCTAACATCACAGTCATCTTGACCTTTATGTCTTTGATGCTTATGTTAGAATCTTTCCAGATTCCAATCTGATATAAATTACATTCGTATCTTCATAGTTGTGGTTGTGACTAGTGATGACTATGTGATTTTCCAATGTCCGTTAATAATGGCCCAATGATGAAAATAAGTTCCTTAACATTCTCTAATGAATGATGAACACAAATTCCTATGTTACAGTTGCTCTATTGCAAGTACACCTTTCCATTTTCATGTAGCTTGCATTGTTAGAATTCATGTTAATTTGTATTTTTAGGCTGCATTATGATTTTGAGAAGGGTTTCCTTCATCTTTCTTGTGGACTTTTAATCAACTATGATCACGTTCTAATCTTCATTTCCTTATCTTCTTTCATGATGTCAATCAAAATTTTCTATCTTACATAGTTGATTGATTTTGGGGCATTCTCTTTCTTAAGGCAAGTTGTCTTTCTTCTCTCCATTTCTTTCCAACTCTTCCAAACTTATATCTTCCATTTGCTTTCACCCAACTTCTTTTCTTCTAATTCAACCTTGGGGCATAATCTTTCATACTTGATGATCTACCTTGGTTCTTTGATCCTTATATCTTTCATCTTACATCAAGAACCTTATCTTTAGTTTGATTTGATCAAGTTTATCAATTTGCTATTTCTCCTCTATCTCATTTTGATTTCGATCACGAGGGGGCAATAACTATCAAACTTCAATCCTTGATTCAGATTTATCAATACTATCATTTGTTCCGCTTGGGGTAACCTTGCTTGAGATTCTTATCTCAGACATGTCAATTAGTTATTTACAATGGTGTTGACCTTGTCTTTTTAAATCTGCTTATCTTTGTCCTGATGTCAATTACTTATATACAACGGTGTTGATGTCTGTGTTGTTTTGTGATCCCAAATTGATCTCACACTTCAACTGCATTCTTTAACTACATGTGTTCCTAGAATGATCACACATTAGTCAAAGAGGGGCAAATGTATGCACCCTAAAATGGTCACCTCGACTATGGGCCCCATTTATCAATTTGTCAATATATCAAATTCTTGAATCAATGCTTTGGAACATTTTCAATTCAAATCAATTTCCTTGATCAAATCGTAATTAATTCAATTATTTCAATATTTCTTAAAGTTTGATCATTTTTATTTAATTAAAAGATTTAATCTCCATTTCAATTAAATAAAATTCATCATTTTTAATTAAATTAAATTCCTCCCATTTAATTAAATAAAATTCTTCTAATTTATTTAATTAAAATAAAACCCCTCTTTTAATTAAATAAATAAAAATCCCTTTTTCTTCACATCTTTCTAAATGGTGGGCTTTTTACTTTTAATGAGCACATGGATCAATCAAGATTTAATCTCCACCATTGTTCATGTCCTTTTGCCTCTTAATCTCAATCGTTCACTTTTCTATATAAGGAAATCTCTCCTTCTCATTTTTATATAGAATTTTTATGCTATTGTTACGCTGCAAGTTTGGAGCAATTTTGGAGGATAGTTTGAGCACTTCAGCTTGGATATTGCAACTTCTCTCTTCTTGTCTTCTTCTTCTTGCATCCATGGCTACTCATGTATATTACATTCACATTAGATTAAATTCATATTTTCTTTCATAGATTAATCTGGAATTTGTATTTCTTTTCATAGAATAATCATGCATTTTTATCATTTAGATTAATTTCCTTTCATGCATTGCAATCATATAGAATAGATTTCATTTTCATGCATTGAATCTCTCATTTCATGGAGTACTTGCATGGGCACAACTAGGTCAATCTGAGGGCCTTCATCACAAACCCTTGCACTCCATGACTAGGGAGCTATAATTTAATATTTGGGGCCTCATTCTTGAGTAACCTTGGATGGAATGACTCATAGAAGTGTGACACATTTCTAGCACACAACAAGAACCTTAGAGTTACAAATCATTTATCTATATGGATGAGGAATATTATAATACATTACCTAAAACTAAGAATGAGGTTGCCGAGCAACAACTAGAACCTTCTGAGTCACAGACTGATATTGTCGAGCAACAAAAGGTAATTTACGAGCTATTTGATGGAGATTCTGAGTGACAGAATCAACCTGAATTGAACATGAATGATCAATTTGAAGAAGAAAAAATACCTACTCTAGCAAAGTATGTAAGGAGGCACTATAAAGCTCATCAAATCATAGGATCAAAGGATTCTGCAGTCATGAAAAGAAGAAAGTTGAGAGAATATACATGCTTGTTATGTAATTTTGAGCCTAAAACAGTAAAAGATGCCTTAGACAATGAAGATTGGATACAAGCCATGAATGAAGAAATCAAATAGATTGAGAAGAACAATACTTGGATACTTGTACCTAGACCAAACGATAAAAATGTAATTTGTACTAAGTGGGTATTTAGAAATAAGCTGAATGGACATGGAGAGGTAATAGGAAACAAAGCTAGACTGGTATGCAAAGGTTATGCATAAGAGGAAGGAATTGATTATAAAGAAACATTCGCTCCAATTGCAAGATTGGAAGGAATAAGAACCTTACTTCCATATGCATCCTATAGGGGTTTTAAAGCTTATCAAATAGATGTGAATTCAGAATTTCTAAATGGAATATTAGAAGAAGAAGTTTACATTGAACAAGATGATGGATTTGTTGACCCAAGCAAGAGGAATATGGTTTGCAGATTACACAAAGCACTATATGGACTGAAGGAAGCACCAAGAGCATGGTATGAGAGATTGCACAATTATCTGATAAAGACTAGATTCGCAAGAACCAATTACAACACCAACCTGTATTTGAAGACAAAGAAAAGTAAAGGTACTTTATTAACTAATTTGTTTTTTTGATGACGTTATCTTTTGTGGTCAAGATATGTTATGCCAAGCATTTGCAAAGGAGATGCAAACTAAATTTGAGATGTCTATGTTTAATGAGATAAAAAAATTTGTTGGCTTACAAATATATCAGATGAAGAATGGTATCTATATTACTCAATAAAAATATGTCAAGGATATAATAAAAAGTTTTGGAATGGAAGATTCGAAATGAGTGAGTACACCCATGGCTACTGGAGAGAAGTTAACAAAAAATGATGAGACAAAAGAAGAAAATCAAAACCTTTACAGGTCAATGATTGGAAAGTTGCAACATGTTGTACACAGAAGACCTGATATTGCACTGGCTAGTGGCATTGTTACAAGATTTTCTGCCAATCCCAAGGAAGCGCATATGATGGCAGTAAAAAGGATTCTGAGATAGTTGAAAGGAACATATGAATATGGTCTGTATTAAAAAAGGAATGATAAATTTGAACTCTGATTTTACACTGATTCTAATTGGGCTAGAAATGTTGATGATAGAAAGAGCACAATAGGAGGAGCATTTCTTTTGGGAAAAATATTAGTTTCATGGACAAGCAAGAAACAGAATTGCACCTCGCAATCTACAGCTAAAGCTGAGTATGTGGCAGCAGCAATTAATTGTTCTAATATTGTGTGGTTGAAAATACTACTAAAAGGTATGAAAGAGGAGATCACAGAACAAGTTGTCATATATTGTGATAACATGAGTGCCATTAATATTTCTAAGAACCATGTAAAGCACTCTAAGACAAAGCATATAACTATCAAGTATCATTACTTGAGGGAGCTAGTTTAGAAGAAGGAAGTGAGACTGGAATATTTGAATACTAAGGAACAGTTAGGAAACATATTAACAAAGGCACTACCCAAGGATGCTCATGAGTATCTACGAGGTAAATTAGGGGTGATTCCCCTAACTAAGGCTAATTAGTTCAAAATGGTAATCTTGCATCAAATGTTATATTTAGAACATTTTACACATTGATGCACATCTCGTCACACTTTAGGATGTTGCCTAAAGTTGTGAAATACAAACTAAGACAGAAAAGAGGATCAGTCATAAGCAAAATGACAGGAACAACATGATACATAGTTTAGAATAGAATAATCTGTATGATGAAGATGTCAAGGTCTTTGGCATTGTTTTCAAAGAGGGAGAAGTTTACTGAAAGAGGGAGAGTTTACTACTTAGAGAAAAAGAGATTGATGTTAGAGGGAGTCTACAGATAAATAGAAATAGAAAGACATCAGTGTGATCACAGACACAGATAGGGAGAAAAGTCTTACAAGATAAAAATCAAAATGAAGCTAAAGACATTAATGAAGATTTTTTCATATCAAGGAACACATATTTTTGGATTGTATGGTAACTATGTTTGTAAAATTATTATTTTATTTGTTTAGTCTTGCCATCAATGCTAAAGAGGGAGATTGTTGGAAAGCTTAAATGGAAATAATTATTGTTTTTTCATTGATGTCAAACCTTAACTAGTTAGACTATTGCTATCTATTGGAGTACCATATATATGGATAGATGAAGGAGATTTAACAAGAAGACCAAGTGGAAAGGGTGAGTTATGGGAAATGACAAGGGTACTTGATCATTTGGCACATTGGAAAAGTAATGTGTTATTTATCTCTCGATCGTGGTTTACTGTAAAATGTTTATGCCGAGCGCTAGTTAAATGCCGATTGAAGTTTGTAATGACCGAGCACCAGTAAATTGCCGAGGAAACTAGTGATGACAAAGTGGAAGAATAATGTGTCGGCAGAGCACCAGTATTTTGGTAATTGTTGAGATTTGAGATCTTTGGTTGACATAATTGATTATATTGGGATATGTAGAGTTAATTAAGGGTAAGTAAGTTTGATCCACACTATGTAAATGCATGGGTAACTATAATTAATGTATGGATCAAAGATTTAATTTTTGACTGCTTTGGAGAACTAAATTAATTGTAAAGATGGAAAGATGCATTAGATCCGACCTAACCTAAGAGCTACGATCTTATTTAAGAAAAAAAAGATTTATCTGACCTAGAGGAAGACTTGTATATGATAACCGTAAGGGGTTACTAATGCGAAATTCTATGTATGCAGAGTATGCAAGAGGATTGCATAGTTAATTGACTGATTGGCATGATCTAGTAGTAAAGGTTGAACAAAGAAGCAGAGAGTTGTGAAAGTGATTGCTTGACGGATTTCCAAGAACATCTAAAGATTGAAATGACAATGGAGGACACTTAGTAAATTAGCATGAGAGCTGAATTGGATCTAGATTTGCAAAGTAAGTTGTATGTATCAGATCACACCTATTGATTACTTTCTAACCATTGTATCAAGCAAAATCCTTTAACTAGGTTGACCTAATAGTCATGTTGTATAAATTCTTTTAGCAAGGTGACAATTAGGTGGAATGTTCTAAGTCCTCTAACAAGGCCACTCCTGACAAGGTGATTAAATCCTTTAACTAGGACACATTTAGCAATGTGTTTTGTAACCTTTAACAAGGTTGGCTCCTAATAGAGCATAGTTTAGAGGAGTGAAAGGTTTATAGCATGTTATTGGTGGTTTTTGCGATATTGGGTTTCCACGTTAAATTCTGGTGTCAACTTGTATTAATGTTTATGTTGTGTTTTACTATTAAGTTTCTAAAATCTAATTACATCTGAATGGTAAACTGCATATGTATGTTGTTGTTTTATATTATTGTTGTCGAGCAGATCTGAGCTGTTCAAATTGGTATAAAGTTTAAATGAGCACATCTAGACCTGAGAATAACTAATTCACCCCCACTTAGTTATTCTAAATTCATTCTAACAATTGGTATCAGAGCTTTGTTCTCTTGAAAAAATTTTGAAGGTACTTGGAGCAAAAGATCAGGATGTATAAAAAGGAGGTAATGAAGTTGAACAAAGATAACTTCCCTACATGGAAAGGTTTGATGAAATTGCATCTGGATATTATTGGTGATTTTTTTAAGGACTATATTGAACATGACTATGTAGCCCCTACTACACCTACCACAGCTGCAAAATTAAGAGAAAAGTATGAGCGCAATCAAGCAATGTTGGAGATTGTGTCATCACTGAACTATCATGAGTTTGAAGACATAAAGAACTCCACAAATGCAAAGATAATGTGGGATGCCCTAGAAACTATCTATGGAGGTGATACAAGTGTGGTGAGAGTGAAATCTGAAATCTTGAGAGGTAAGTTTGATGAAATGAAAATGCAAGAAGGAGAAAATATAGTTCAATACTATGGTAGGATAAAGGAAGGTGTAAATGCTATCAGAGGAGCAAGTGGAACCAATGATGATAACACCATTATGAACAAGGTACTGAGAACACTTCTTCCTATATATGATATTATATTCTTTGAAATTCAAGAGTTAATATGTACTCCAAATAATAATTTGACTTTGTCAGGTCTGGTAGGCAGACTTACTACATTTCAGATGTCAAATTTTTATAACTACACTCCATAAGCTATTGAATTTGCATTCAGATCCCAAATGGTCCTTAAAAAATCAAAGAAAGGAAAGAAATGTGTGAACAGTGAAAATGACACTACAGATGATGATCTGGTAGAACTTGAAGCACTCATGGAAAAAAGACTATCTAGAGGAAAAGGAAAATTCGAAGGTAAACTTCCTATCATTTATTTTTCATATAACAAAGTTGGTCATACTGCTGCTATATGTCCCGACAAGGATGAAAAAGATGAAAGAATAGACAACAAGTATAAAGACAAAAAGGATGACTGAGACTTTAGAAAGTATAAGGATTACAAAGCTTCTGACAATGATTCTAACAATTCTGATGAAAACGATGTAGAAGTTGTGTATGTTGCTATGAAAGATAATTCTGATGATGATGAGAAAAATGTACTAATTTCTTATATGAGTAAAGGTGACTATTGGATTATTGACAGTGGTTGTTCACATCACATGACCGGTGATAAAGATAAATTTGAGATCCTAGATCGGTGTAATGGCAGTTATTTTGAATTTGGTAATGATGCACCATGTCTTGTTAAAGGGTAAGGATCAATTAACTTGATTGACAAGATCAGATATGACTATGTATATTGGGTTGATGATCTTAATTATAATTTATTGAGTGTTGCACATTTGAATAATTCTGGTTACAAAGTTGAGTTCCATTATAGGAAAGAAAAGGTCTATGATCACAATAGAGAACTTGTTGGAAGTGGTGAGCAGACTAAAGGTAACTTGTTGTATCTAGATTTAGCTAATGAGAGATGCTTATTTGCACAATATAATGATGTTTGGTTATGACATAAAAGGTCGTGTCATGTCAACTTTCATAACTTGGTAAGCATAAGAAAATTGAAAAAGGTTAGAGGGTTGCCTAAGTTAAAGAAACCTGAAAATGCAATGTATAAGCAATGTCAATTAGGAAATATGACTAAGTCTAGTTTTAAGAGAAAAACTCATACTTCTAAGGAAATTCTGGAACTGGTTCATCCTGACCTTTGTGGACCCATTCATGAGAAAATTTACTATGGAGATAAATATTTCATTCTATTTGTTGGTTATTACTCAAGAATGATGACTATTATGTTTCTTAAAGAAAAATTTGATGCATTCCAATTGTTTAAGTGGTACTTAGAAAAAGTTGAAAAGGAAACAGGTAAAATTCTAAAATGTTTGAGATCTAACAGAGGTGGCGAGTTTATTTCTAATGAGTTTAATAGGTTCTACAAGGACCGAGTGATAAAAAGATAGATTTCCACACCTAGGAAACCACCAAAGAATGGTATTGCTGAGAGAAGAAACAGATCTATCAAGGATTGTGCTAGAACATTAATGATGGACAAAAATGTTGCACAGAAATATTGGAGAGAAGATGTAAGCACAACAGTCTATACCTTTAATAGAGTACAAGTTAACAAAGGTACTAATGCTACACCTTATGAGCTTTGGTATGGATATGCACCTAATATAATATATTACAAAGTTTTTGGAAGAAAATGTTTCATATTGAAGGATAACAAAAATGGAAAACTTCATGTTAAAGGTGAGGAAGCATTATTTCTTTGTTATTCAATGAAAAGTAAACCATATAAGTGTTTTAATTCTAACACTAACAAAATTGTGGAAAGTGTAAATGTTAGAATTGATGAATATGCAGAAAGGAATGAAGCTGAAAGTGCACAAGAACTTGAGAGTTATAATTGATTTATCTATATGGATGAGGAAAATTGTAATAGATTACCTAAAACTGGGAATGAGGTTGTCGAGAAACAACTAGCACTTATCGAGTCACATACTGAGATTGCCTTGCAATAGGCGGTAATTTTCAAGCTATTTGATGGAGATGCCGAGTCACAGAATCAACCTGAATTGAACATGAATGATCAATTCGAAGAAGAAAAAGAAACTACTCTAGCAAATTATGTAAGGAGGCACCATAAAGCTGTTCAAATCATAGGATTGAAGGATTCTACAGTCATGACAAGAAACAAGTTGAGAGAAGATACATGCTTGATATGTAATTTTGAGCCAAAAATAGTAAAAGACTCCTTAGATAGTGAAGAATAGGTACAAACTATGAATGAAGAAATCAAATAGATTGAGAAGAACAATACTTGGACACTTGTACCCAGGCCGAATGATAAAAATGTAATTGGTACTAAGAAGGTATTCAGAAATAAGCTGAATGAACATGGAGAGGTAACAAGAAACAAAGCTTGACTAGTATGCAAGAGTTATGCACAAGAGGAAGGAATTGATTATGGAGAAACATTTAGTCTAGTTGAAAGATTGGAAGGAGTAAGAACCTTACTTGCATATGCAGCCTACAGAGGTTTTAAAGTTTATCAAATGGATGTGGAGTCAACATTTCTAAATGGAATATTAGAATAATTTTACATTGAACAATCTGATAGATTTGTTGACCCAAGCAAGAGGAATATGGTCTGTAGATTACACAAAGTACTATTTGGACTGAAGCAAGCACCAAGAGCATGGTATGAGAGATTGAAAAATTATCTGATGAAGATTGGATTTGCAAGAACAAATAACAAAAGCAACCTGTATTTGAAGACAAAGAAAAGTAAAGGTACTTTATTAGCTGAAATTTTTTTTCATAACATTTTTGTGGTCAAGATATGTTATGCCAAGCATTTGCAAAGGAGATGCAAACTGAATTTGAGATGTCTATGTTTGGTGAGATAAAAATTTTGTTGGCTTACAAATATATCAAATGAAGAATGGTATCTATATTCGTCAATAAAAATATGTGAAGGAGATACTAAAAACTTTTGGAATGGAAGATTCAAAACCAGTGAGTAAACCCATGGCTACTGGACAAAAGTTAACAAAAAATGATGAGAGAAAAGAAGTAAATCAAGCCCTTTACAGGTCAATGACTGGAAAGCTGTAATATGTTGTACACAACAAACCTTATATTGCACTGGCTATTGGTATTGTTACAGGATTTTCTGCCAATCCCAAGGAAACACAAATGATGGCATTAAAAAGGATTCTGAGACATTTGAAAGGAATAGATAAATATGGTCTGTATTACAAAAGGAATGATAAATTTGATCTCAGAGTTTATACTGATTCTAGTTGGGATAGAAATATTGATGATAGAAAGAGCACCACGGGAGGAGCATTTCTTACGGGAAAAAGATTAGTTTCATGGAAATTAAAGAAACATAATTGCACCTCACAATCTATAGCTAAAGTCGAGTATGTGGCAACAACAGTTAATTGTTCTAATATTGTGTGGTTGAAAATACTACTAAAACGTATGAAAGAGGAGATCACAGAACTAGTTGTCATATTGTGATAACACGAGTGCCATTAATATTTCTAAGAACCCTGTAATGCACTCTAAGACAAAGCATATAGCTATCAAGTATCATTACTTGAGGGAGCTAGTTCAGAAGAAGAAAGTGAGACTAGAATATGTGAATACTAAGGAACAGTTAGCAAACATATTACAAAGGAACTACCCAAGGATGCTCATGAGTATCTGCGAGGTAAATTAGGGGTGATTCCCCTAACTGAGGCTAATTAGTTCAAAATGGTACTGTTGCATCAAATGTTATATTCAGAATATTTTACACATTGATGCACAGGCAGTCACACTTTAGGATGCTGCCTAAAGTTGTGAAAGACAGACTAAGATAGAAAAGAGGATCAGTTTTAAGCAAGATGATAGGAACAACATGATACATAGTTTAGAATAGAAGAATCTACATGATGAAGATGTCAAATTCTTTGGCATTGCTATCAAAGAGGGAGAAGTTTACTAAAAGAGGGAGAGTTTACTACTTAGAGAAAAAGAGATTGATGTAAGAGGGAGTCTACATATGAAAAGAAATAGAAAGACATCAATGTGATCATAAACACAGATGGGGAGAAAAGTTTTACAAGATGAGAATCAAAATGAAGCTAAAGACATTAATGAAGATTTCTTCATATCAAGGAAAATAGATTTTTGGATTGTATTGTAACTCTATTTGTAAAATTATTGTTTTATTTGTCTAGTGTTGCCATCAATGCCAAAAAGGGAGATTGTTGGAAAGCTTCAATGAAAAAAATCATTGTTTTGTCATTGATGTCAAAACTTAACTAGTGAGACTATTACTATATACTTGAGTACCATATCTTTTGATTGATGAAGGAGATTTAACAAGAAGACCAATTGGAATGGTTGAGTTATGGGAAATGACAAGGGTACTTGATCATTTGGCACATTGGCAAAGTAATGTGGTGTTTATCTTTTGATGATAGTTTACAGTAAATAGTTTATGTTGAGTGCCAGTTAAATGCCGTGTGAAGTCAGTAATGACCGAGCACTGGTAAATTGCCAAGGAAACCAGTGATGAGGGAGTGGAAGAACACTGTGTTGGCCGAGCAACAATATTTTTGTAGATGTTGAGATTTGAGATCTCTGGCTGACATAATTGATTTTATTGGGATATGTAGAGTTAATTAAGGGTAGGAAATATTGATCCACACTATGTAAATGCACAGGTAACCATAATTAATGCATGGATCAAAGATTTAATTTGTGATTGCTTTAGAGAAGTAAATTAATTGTAAAGATGGAAAGATCCGTTGGATCTGACCTAACCTATGATCTATGATCTTGATTAAGCAGAAAAAGTTTTATTTTACCTAGATGAAGAGGTATATGATAACCTCAAGGGGTTATTCATGAAAAATTCCATTTATGAAGAGTATGCAAGAGGATTGAATAGTTAATTGATTGATTGGCATGATCTAGCAGTGAAGGCTAAACACAAAAGTAGAGAGTTGCAAAAGTGATTGCTTGACAGATTTCCAAGAAGATCTAAAGATTGAAATGACAATGGAGGCCACTCAGTAAATTAGCATTAGAGCTGAATTAGATCTAGATTTGCAAAGTAAGTTGTATGTATCAGATCACACCTGTTGATTCCTTTCTAACCATTGTATCAATCAAAATCTTTTAAGGAAGTTGACCTAATAGTCATTGTATAAATCCTTTTAGCAAGGTGACATTCAGGTGGAATGTTCTAAGTCCTTTAACAAGGCCACTCCTGACAGGGTGATTAAATCCTTTAAGCAAGTCATATTTAGCAATGTGTTTTGTAACCTTTAACAGGGTTGGCTCCTAACAGAGCTCACTTCAGAAGAGTGAAAATTTGATAGCATGTTATTCGTGGTTTTTCCCATATTGGGTTTACACATTAAATTATGGTGTCAACTTGTATGAATGTTTATGTTGTGTTTTACTATTAAGTTTCTACAAGTTGTTTACATCTAAACAGTAAACAACATATGTATGTTGTTGTTTTATATTATTTCTTCCAAGCAGATCTGAGTTGTTCAAATTGGTATAAAGTTTAAATGGGCACATCTAGCCCTAAGGATAACTAATTCACCCCCCCTCTTAGTTATTCTGAATTCATTCTAACATTTACCCCCATCCATATTAATATTTTTGAATCACACCAACAACACATACTAGTGGTGAGGAGGGATCTCATTGTGGATATACTTTCTACACCTACACCCCCAACACAATAGACCTAGAAACAACCACATACCATGTGGGATTCTCACCCACTATGTACCATGTCAATAAGCAAAACTTATGAGGATAAAAGATCTAATAAATAAGGGAATTGAACGAATGAATTGATATCTAATACCATGTAGATTTTTCCATCACATGATAATAAAGTACTAATGGTGGAGAGGGATCTCATCATGGATATAGTCACTATGACAACACATATTTTCCTTCATGATTAAAATTTTAACTTACTATTGTGGGATCACCCTGTATTAATTTGAAATTATTGTGGAAAACCACTAAGAGAGAGAGAGAGAGAGAGAGAGAGAGAGAGAGAGAGAGAGAGAGAGAGAGAGAGAGAGAGAANAAGAGAGAGAGAGAGAGAGAGAGAGAGAGAGAGAGAGAGAGAGAGAGAGAGAGAGAGAGAGAGTAGTTGACTAGTATGTTATCATTGGTGTTGATTTAAATCCATATTAACAATTAACGTCATATAAATATTTTAGCAACCTTCTAGGATTCTGAAAGATATTGTACTCTAATAGTAATGTTCATCTAACGGAAGAGATGAAAATTGTGCAATTAAAAACAATGATGTCATTCAAATGGATTGGAAAACTTGACTTTGTTTTTATTTTAACATGTGTTATTTTACTTGATATTTTAGGTGGTGGATTTATTCTTCGTCACCTTAAAGTAGAGAGGACATTTGTGGAAAATGTTTTCTAGATTACCCTCAAAATATTTTTATGTCAATGATTTTTTTCTTTTAATGTTCGTCATGAAGTAATGTGGTAATCACTATAACATCCTAAAAAGGTAACACCCATCATTGGATTCCTTTTAGGACCTATTACACCCATTTTAGTGATTTCAAGATCCAAAGTCTTTATGCTTTATTTTCCACATCTTTCATGTTCATTTCCTCAAACTTTGCACACTGCCCAAGCCCCATATCTACTTCAAAATTAACACTTCTAGGACTATTCCAACCCAAGTTGTCCTTGTCCTAGATAAACTTGACCCAATTCATCCTTGGCCTTGGGGGTTTATTGTAAGTGATCTCCAGGCTCAATTTGAGGGTGTTTTATTTCCTGATCTCACTGTGATCAGAGTGTCGATTTTGAATTGTGAAACAAGAATAAAAGGGATCTTCTTATCTCATTTTGACATCTATTATTACAATCTACATTTCATTATTAATAAATATTTGTGCAAACTATCCATTGATCAAGTGTAAACAATCAAGTATTCAAGTTGTCCAATTGAAGTGGTGGATTCAATATTTGAAGGAAATCATTGCATTGAAGATCTCCAAGTCTCCAAGTCTTCTTCCATTCAAGAAAAATAAATCTTATTTCATTGATGCAAATTTATCTCCCATGTTGAGCTAATAGAGGAATTATCAAGCAAGCAAAAAGATCCATTCCTCTTCTCTATTCAAGATTTTAAGCATACACTCATTAAAGATCTAGGATTTGGAAAGTGTAGATCCATTGCATTTGTGAAGGAATCCATGATTCTACAACACATTTAAATCATACAAGTATCATTGTGTAGTCGACTGATTTCTAAATCCATCCATGAGTGTATTTCATGCATGTTAAATACGACATTTATCTTCTTTAGATTATTTTTCCATTTTATTTAAAGGTTATTTCAAATGCAGGGGATTGACCAAGGTAGACCCCTTTCCACATAATTTTCCCCTTCTTCTTGTGTGCAAGAATGGGTTTTTGTTTCCCAAGATATGGAATTTTAGAGATATAGAACCAATGATAGGTCTCTTATAGATTTCACTAGTTTTTATTCCTCTAGGAAAAGGTATATATTCTAGGACTAGGTTGACTTGGGAATACATTTTCCTATGGATCTCAAAATTTCATAGTCAAAAGTTACAGGTATCAGGGTTTCAGATCTAGAAATTGTTTTGATTCTACCAATTCTGCGACAATCATTTCTAGATCTGAATTTTGTTCCTTCTATCCTAGCTTTCAAGGTGAGTCCATTCTTCTTATTTTCATCTTGCATTTCCTTTTATGCATTAGATCTGGTATAATATTTAGTTATTTGTAATCTCATTTATCATAGTTTTCATTCTTTTCATAGTCTTGCATGTCATTTTACATATCATATACATTTTAGCATAAAAGGAATTCAATCCCCAAAACTCCATTTTAAAATCTAGATCTACCATTAACATTTCTTTATTGTTTTGGGCTTTTCTAATCATGTTTGGATTTGAGGATGAAGCCTTTGGGGGTATTCTTAATGTAACATAGGATATATAATTCGTATCCCACATTTTATTTTGTGAGCCATCTAGTGTTGGAAACAATTGTTTAATTGTGTATTGTCCTTGATGTTACACAAATGTCATATCAGTCATTAGACAGAGTCTACCGAGCTTAGAATGTTTAGCAAGGTAGTTAACCGAGTCTACCGAGCTTAGACGGTAAGAGAAGCAATTTACAAAATCCACCAAGCGCTCCAGAATACTATACCGAGAAGTTAGTTACTACCGAGCTCACTCGGTCAACAAAAGAAATTCAGTCTCTACCAAGTTCACTCGGTCATCAAAGAATATGTGACGGAATGTTAGACTTCACCGAGTTCACTCGGTTACCGAAGGATTTTCGCAGAATCTGCAGTGTTCACCGAGCATTAGTTGGTCAACACTGGAATATCATTTCTGGACTAGCAGAGTCGGCCTGCGAAGGATTTTATTTTTAATGTTTATGCAGCCGACTAATGTAATAATTATTAATTGAAACTTGTAATTCGGCCGACTTGATAACCTGAAGGGTATATATGAAAGATCAAGTTGCGAATTCAAGAAGATAGACAAGTGTGGAAATATGAAGAAGCATGTGCGAACAAGAATATGATACGCAGAAGGAATGTGCGAATTCTGATGAAGGATTAGAGATATCCTTGAGGTGCTACAAAGATATATTTGATCAGTAAGGATCTATTGGAGTAGAACAGAGATCTGTATCAGCAAGATAAGTTGCATTT
>MU223077.1:3510106-3552553 GCA_018584345.1 Thuja plicata | reverse complement strand
AAATCCTTTAACAGGGTCACACCTAACAGTGTGTTTTGTAACCTTTAACAGGGTTGGCTCCTAACAGAGCTCACTTCAGAAGAGTGAAAATTAGTAACTAGTTGCATTGGTGGTTTTCCCAAATTGGTTTTCCACATTATATCTGGTGTTACTTGTGTTTATTCTATTTGATTTATGCATGTCAATAACTGTGAATGTTTAATGAACAATAATAAGTTAATCTACCGAGTAACAGTAGTATATATTGAAGACATCTAAGGGACTTGTGGATTTATTTTTGTGGTAAATGATTCACCCCTCCCCTCTCAGTTACTCCATCTATATTTCCAACATCTAGTGTACCACGTACCTAGCCTTTGGTTTACAATTTCTTATCTTATATTTTGGTGAACCCAACTTAGTTCACTTGCATTATGATTTTTTTGTTATATATCTTTTATATGAATGATATTTAGATCAACTCTTTCTTTGTACATATTTTGTTAATCAAAATTTATATTACATCATAGTTTCATGATTAAATTTGATAGTTAAATTGAATTTTTATTTAAAATTGTATTGTATCTCTCTTTCCTTTAATTCCCTTGTGCATGAGCTTTAAAAAATTGTGTCCAACCTATAGCATTCTAGTAAGAGGAATCCATAGACTTATGGGTTCCTTTGATCCCAAACCCTCCTTCTTTACTAGGAATCTAGATGAGACTAGCATGCATCTTAGTGATCTCAATTATATCATGGAGAATAACTATTCTCATTCTTCACATGATGAAGAAGAAGAAGCATTAATTCTTCCTCCTCTATTCAAAAAAAATTCCAATGAACTTGAGATGTTTAAACATTGTCTAGGTCAAAAAATAATAAACCTAGTGCTCTTTTTGTTGCATAAATCTTAAGGAAACCTATTCATACTGATGAAAATGGTGTTAACCTCTTGAATAGCCTTTTTTGTCTTATTGATACCAATACAAAACCCATTAAATATTGTGCAAAAAAAATAGGCTATTCTCCACCCACTACAAGTGTTGACTATTTTCCTATCTCTACTTCTAACCCTAGTGTGTCCACTTATTCTCCACCAATCATAACAACTTCAATTCAAAATTGAAAGCCTACACATGTGAGTCTTCCTAATCCTATTTTTCTTTCTATCCCTTCAAGTGTGTCATGTGTTTCAATGCCTTATTTCATGCCTACTTATCGGGAGGCTACAAGAAGTTGAGTCCCACTTTTGGGCAAAAGGAGGAAGTGTTTTCCCTATTTTTCAAATTTTCTATCAATTGATGTCAAAATTTGAGGCACTTAGAGATTCAATCTCAAAACAATCCACTAATAGAAAATTTAGCGCTTGGAGTCTAGTTTTCAAATATGTATTTTATTTGAAAACCCACATGGTAGAAAATAAATTTTAGTTGGCATGTTTAAAAATCCCTTTTTCAAAATGTCTGTTTCAGGACCATACCCTACATATGTACGACCACCCTATTTTGAAGTAAATAAATGAATTTTTCTAAAAACTTCTTGGGGAAAGTACCTAACACATCAAAGATTGGTAAAAGTAATTCTCCTTATTTTTTAATTGAATATTTTTTTTATTAATTTTTAATTGACTATAAAGTACATTTTGAAAACCTCTAGTGTATGACCACCATAATTTGATGAAAATTTCACATTTTTGGGATTTTTTTTAATTATTTGGAATTAAATTCTATGTAGATTGGGCGCATATAATTCATTTTTTCAAAAACCTAAAATAAAAAAAAGTTATTAAAATTTTAGTAAACTTTACTATTTCAACTTTAGGAACCACTTTTGCATAATAATTATTGTAAAAATACTAAAATTTGTCATATCAATATAAAATTTAAATTTTTTATAATATGTACAATATGAGCTAAAATGGGTTTTCATTTTGTGTAAAAATGCATTCGGGAAGACCTCCAAAAAATTGTCACAAAGCACAAATTTTATTTTTAAATACCTTAGCTATATTTTGGCAAGGCCAAGCACAGGTTTGGTGGGACCAAGCCTATCCCAAACCAAAAACTAGGGCAGAGGTATAGTCCCCACTCTGAATTTTAAGAAACAGGCACCCGTTATTTACAATTCAAAAAATGGGTGCTCGTTTCATTTTGGACCATTGAAACAAAAATAGACACCCGTTTTATGGAACGAGCACCCGTTTCATAAATGGAAACCCATTTCATTTAAATAAAAAGTTCCCATTTGTGAAAGATTTGTTGGAGACAAAAAAAACTATTTTGTGGGCCTGATCTTAGTGATTGATGATTATTCAATCATTTGTATAACATATCCATATTGCAGAAAGAATATTGTCAACCAACATTCTCTTTTCTTGTCTTATTTTGGATCTAACAAGAAGGGATAAATTTGAATTCAAATTTTGGTGCAAACATGGGATCAAAGAAACACAGAAAGAGGCAAAGAAAGGCTTTGACAGCTGATGACGTTGCAGCAAATAAAGAGAAAGAGGCAAAATGACAACGAGAAAGAAGAGAAAGAATTCAAAACCTAGATAATGTTGGAGCATCGAGTTCACCAATCGGTTCAAAAGATGAGAACAATGAGGACACCATGATGGATGCAAAGGTTGAAGAAGAAAATGTAATAGGACAAAATTTAGGTGCATTTTCTAATCAAGTGTTGGATATAGGTATGTCTTCACAACCAAATAAAACTTAATGAAGAACTTGATCTTTTTGTATTAGTGGGTTACTCTTTAAATCAATTAGATTTTATTCTAGAAAATAGAGTAATAGATTATATTGTACATCAAACACCACAAATTAGTAAATGATAAAGAAACTAAAAATCAAACACCAATTTAAAGTGAAATTTAAACCCCAATTGAAATTGTCAATCAAACGACAGTTGAGATCAACAATGTGGATGTAGACATAGAAACACCAATTGTGAAAGAAACCCCTTTGAATGATAATGAAATGATTAAACAATTTCAAATTAAAAGTGATGTGATAGACAATCTTCATGGTTTGGTTTCATGGAGATAGATTAGGACATACACGAGTAAATTGTTTAGACAATTTTTTTATAATAAGAAATTTGGGTTTCAATGTCAATTAATGTTACAACTAATTAAAATGAGTAAAATGCGAAAAGTGATGAAGAGGTTAGGCATATTTGTGAAATCCAAAAAGAAGGATGAGTCTCTAAAACAATTTGTAACAATAGTTGCTAGTGCCTTTGACACAATCGAAAAGAAAAGTCATTCCAAAGATAGGAATGCTGCACAGAGAGCAATAACATCAACTCTAGTAAAAAAAACTACTTTTGATAAAAGAATGATGACAAACATAAGTGAATATCTTAATATTCATCGTAAAACTTTAGCGAGAGCTGTAAAGAGAAGAGTTAAATTTGAAAGTGATCCGGCAAACCATTTGTGAAGCTTTAGTGGAAGACTCCTGAGATCTGACATAAAACTTACTGGTGAAGTCAAAAATTTAATTAAAATTTTTTGGCACAATAATACAAGAGTATCACCTAATGCTAGAGATGTTCTTAAATTAAGATTCGACACAAAAAATCATGATCCACATCAAAAAATTCTTTTAGATATGACTCAAACTAGATTGTATAAAAAATTTGTGGATGTTAAGGTGTTAACTATTTCTATTAGTCAAAGATCTTTTGAAAAATGTAAACCATGGTATGTAAGGATTAACAAGGAAAGAGTAACGTGTTTTTACAAAATTCACATTAAATTTTGTTATCATTATGATGTATTTCGATCTATACATTCTACCATGCATATATCCTCAGGCTCACTCTCAGGACCTCTGCATATATCCCCGCAGCTCATGCAAACGTGTGTTATGCTAGGGGAAACCCTTGCCTGGGTCAACTGCTCTAACAAATTCCTCGAAAGGGAACTCAATGAACCAAGAGATGAGTGCACTGCTCGATGGTGGATAGGTGCAGGCACTAATGAAGTAGGAAGATGAACAAGGGGCTCATTAAGCACACAATTTCAAGTTCTATTACTCAATTTGGTCACTGGCCTGCTCTGTGGCATACCTCAACTGACCCCTGAAAATATCTCATATCAAAGTAATTGGGTTTCCTACGCAATTGAAATTCAGCCCATATTTATTTCAAAAAACATAAGGGGACCTCATTATTAGCGCGTGGTGGATAGTCAAATACCATCAACCATCACTCCCAGAAATGTTCAACTATCTGTGGGTGCTGACACCATCGAATAGAAATGTGTGGCTTCTTGCCAGGTATCTCCTCACCTATTTTTGGGTTCACAAAATAAGGTTTCAAATCATTTTTGGTAATTTTTAAATCATTGACCTCTTATCAGCATAAAAGGTACACATGGATTCCCTCCATAAATGATAACTATCAAGCTTTGAGTCTAATGACTATAGTGAATCTAAAATTCCTTGCATGCTATTTGCAAGGCATAGTAGCTATGGAGGTGGGTGAGGCTCATGTCTAATGGTATTAATTTCACGTATGATGGCATCTAGGTTTCTCCTAATATTCTCCCTCAACTCTGCACAAATGGGTGGAGGTGGAGGTGGCGGTGGAGGTGCCTACTGACCTAAAAGCTCCTTAATATCAAAATGATCCATGGGTATCTAATCTTAAAATATATATATACAAACATGAAAATTGACAATTACTATATAATTTATATTTTACCTTACAAAGATCTAATTTAGAATTATAATTTGTTAGTCCAAATCCTGATCTTTGCCCTTAATGTTCATTTTTTAGAGTTGCCTTGTTATTTTTTTGGAACTCAAGCTACCTAAGCCCTCATATTTAAAATCCTAGTGAAAAGACCCCCATCATGTTTCACCATTGCTTGTTAAAAAGAGAAAAATCTTTTTCTAACGTGTATTTATACAAGTTTGAACAACTTGAACATCGTTGAACTCAATTCAAGAGTGTTCAAGGGTGTTCAAGATTGTTCATATTTTTATGAAGTAGAAGCAGGTGATTAGCATTTGCGCTAAAGGAGGTGTTTCATGATCACAATTTACAAAACTTTGGTCGATCAAGGGTGGAAGGTTATTGGTTGAGTATTTTGGCAGGATATTGAGGAACAGGCTTGAACCATGGTGAACACATACGAACATCCTTGAACTCAGTTTAGGAGTGTTCAAGAGTGTTAAAGGATCTTGAAAAGTGACATGTGGTATAAACCAAGGACAGCCACCATATTTTCAGATGTGGACCGCACTCATGTAAAGCTTTAATGAAGAGGTCTTTTGGCAGTGATTAAGTCATGTCTGAGCTGTCGAATTAATGAGGAATTCTTGTGACATAAAAGTTTGTGCAAAGTGGTAGTGAATGATCGCGTGTGGGAACAGTCACTTCTCTCTTTGAGCCATTATTTTCTTAATTATGGGTAATTAATTACTCATTCAAGGTGTTCCTTTTAAAGCTCTTCTTTCTATTCATTATTTTTGAATTTTTTTTGCTGCACAAAGAGCGAACGTAAGGGTTTTTGGAGCTCCAATTGCAGAATTTTCCTCAGAGATCAAGGTAAGTCAGGCTGTCATTCTTCCAGTGTTTAAGTTTAAAAGCTGGTTAATTTTATGGGAGTTTGTATAGCAATTCGTAGTCTGTCCTTAAAAGCATGAAGTCTGCATTTCATTTCTTTGGGAACGTGTCTAGTTTGGTGTGTGATAATTCTATTATAAAAGACACAGATTTAGAGGGGTATGATGTTGAAGGGATAGTTGATAGGCTTACTGCATGTGTTGAAGAAAATGTCCCTTCTATGGAAATTTTGAGTAGTGGGTTATGTATAGCCGTGTGCTTCCCTCTTGCAGTGGTTTTCCCCGAGCTTATCCATGAATGTATTAAACATTATGACAAGTGAACTAAGTCAATTCTTAACAGAAATGGCAAAGTGTTAATGACTGTGAACAGAGGAATTATTGCTTTGGCTTTCCAAATGCAAGAATGGACTTTTTCAGGTTTTTCTCCTCCCCAATCCCTAGTTAAGTTCAAGCCTAATGCTGATGCGAACCATACTTCCATAGCTAAGTATTGGTTGTTAAATGCCCAGAGAGGAGGTTCCTATTTTCCAAAGAAGTTAAATAGAAATCACATGCATCCACACATTAGTGATATCATGGTAATGTTGCACAGAGTTAGAGGGTCACCCGAGGCTTCTTTTTTTTTAGACTGGTTATTCTGCTATGTAGAAATTATTTTAGAGGGCAAGCATAAACTATATTGGGCTGAAATAATTGCAGAATCTATGAGAGAACAGTTGAATAGTTCCAAGCATACTGGCTGTAGCTTTTATATGTCTTCTTATTTGATGTATTTCCTACCATGTAGTAGGATATGGAATGGCATGGTTCACGACCCTTGGATTGATGGCATGTGTGTGTTTGAATATTTATCTATGCTTCAGAAAGATAGTGTGATTTAGAATTACAGGAGAATTCATGATACCTTTGTGGGTAAGATTTTCTTTGAAATGTCTAGAGATTCTACCAGGAGGATGAGATCAGAAGCTCAACACTTTATGACTAGGTTTGGGAGTTATTATATCCAATTCCCTAGGATCTCTTATTTAAGAATTGGTGGTTTTGAGGATGCCCCTACCAAATTGCCTAGATATGCATTTGACTAGTTTATCTTTGCTAAAATCTATAGACAGCTTGCCGTTGTGCTAAAACATTTCTGTCCTAGAGACTGAGGTGAAGAAATATTCCCATTACAGCTAGGAAAACTTTCTTGTCTAACTATTGAAGATGCCATAAGTATTGGAAGTGTCCTTGGTCATTTCAATTTTAAGTACTACACAGAGAGAACAAGCTTCGATAACAAAAATTTTGCTAGCGGCAGCCTGGGTTTAAGGTCTCACATGTTTCCAGTTCCCCATTTAGAGGATTTTTGGGAGGATTGCGTAAACAAATATCAAGTCATAACCATAAGCCATAGTAGACTCTACATCTACCAAATTATGTCCATGAGAATACAGTTCAGCATAGAAGGAGTAACAGATGATGATTCGTATTTGATTGAGCCTAATTTCAAAAGACCTTTGGATACTGAGGAGGTAGATGTTGATTGGTCAAAGGAGGAAGAAGATGACATTAAAAGAAGAACACAACATGTTCTCAAATTAACTAAGAAATGGCTACAAGCAAAAAAAGAGCAGTCTAGTCCTAAAATGACTGGAAATAAATCTTCAATTTTATTTTCTCCCCTATTGTTTCTAATATGCCTAAAACATCTGGTAATGCAGGTTCATCTGATAAGCAGCAGAAGAAAGAATCTAAAAAGAAGTCTGTTGTGGAGCTTTCATCTGTGGTCTCTCCTCAACGTATCACTAGGTCACAATCTCGATCAAAAAAGAAGGCAAAGATGACTCAAGAGTAGACAGAGACAGTTAATCTGGAAGATGACAAGTTTGAAGACTTGAATTATCAAATTGGGGATGATGATCAAACTGGGAAATATCTTTTTGATCATGAAGATGTAACCCTGGATTTAATGGATACTCCTGTTAAAGTTGGTTCCCAACCAGCAACAACCTGTAACATGCCCAAATTGTTAACTTCTTCAGTTAATAAGAAGTGGAGTCTGATTCCTCTGTCAATACTAGTGCAAGATATTATGAGTAAATATGCTTAGAAAACTCCTAAAGACAAGAAGGTGAAAAGCATAGTGCAGATGTTTTTTGATGCTAAGACTGGGAAGTGGACAGCCGAGGTCGCTACGTATAGGCCTAAGGAAGAGAAGCAAGATGTGGCAGTTGAGGACTTTGAAGTTACCAAAATTGAGTTGGGAACAATGGATAGAGCCAGGAAAAACCACCTATTCAATGAAACAAACCAACAAATGCTGATTACATCGGTGCAGGATAGCAAAGAGAAGAAAGAGTTGAAACAGACTATTGTTTCATTTTCTGAGTTTATTAATGCATTCTGCAAGTTTGATGCTACCTCGTTGTCTCAGTCTTCTCAAGTGTTTGATCCCAATTGTGAAGAAAATAAGACTCTGCTAAATCAAGTTCAAAGGGGATGAAATTTAGTTTCTTCAGTTGATGAATGGATGGCTCAAGTGCTAAATAATGGCAGGCAGTATATTAAAGATTCATATTCAATTTTTCATAACACTGAGACAATGATAGCGGAGCTACAAGCTCAATGTCAAGCATGGGGTATAGATGAAGAAAAGTGGGTGTCAGTAATGACCAAATTTATGGAAATTAAAAGGCGTGAATTTAATAAATTTTGTGTGGAAAAGTCACTTAAAGGTGCTGAGGAGTCTTATTTCTTCATACTTAGACAAAACATCAGCTAGCGTATTGCTCTAATAAGAAGTGCCATTACGGAGAATAAAGAATATGAAGCTGAAGCTAAGAAAACCCAAAAAGCTGCCCTAACAGAGTTGAAAGTGATTAATTTCACTTATACCTACCCCTCTGTCTTTGGTGAACAAGAACTGAAAGGTTCTTTGGATGCTTTTGACTCAGCCATTAAAACTATCAGAGAAAAGATTCATCCCAAGGCCTCTGATTTGACCCAGATAGCAAGGATTGAATCCTTGCTTTATTTGTGTGTTGATCAGTTATCCAATGTTACTGATAAGGTGAAGAAGCTGAGCTGGAACAAAGATGCCTCCATGGCCCGAATAGTGAACTCTAAAATCCCGCATATGTCGCTTGCAAAGGAATTAACTCAAGCATACAAAGAATGGAAGCTGACTCAATCAGTTACCGATGAAGAGGAAAGTCCAGTGACAAGTGAGGATCGTGCCTTAGATAAGGAGCCTGATTCGGCTATCCAGTTTCCCTTTTTACTATGTTATTATGCTAAACTTTAAGGACAAGTGTCCTTCTGATGGATTAGTTACTTAACTATTTGCTCGAGAGGCCATGTTTTTTGGGAGGCCTCTCAGTGGTCTACTGCTATTTATTCTGGCTGCTAAAAATTTTAAAGGGTTCGGAAAAACTTTGGATATAGATAGGTAGTTTTGATAATTATAGTTCAAATTGTGAATGTAGTGAACATAATTGATTTCAGACAATTATCTATGTAGTAATTTTTGAATGATATGACAGGAAGGTTATTGAATCTGTGCTGTTTATGACATAGAGAAAGGTGCCCTATGTCAGCATATTGTTTGGCCTGTTTTATATCTTTGTTAGTTGTTGCATGATATCTAAATCTTGAATGTTATCTATTATCTATTATTTGTAGTTAAAAGTTGTTTATGTTTTTCACAAAATGCCATTGCGAAAGTGACTGTGTTTCCTTCCTATTCATTATCAGGTTATATTTACTCTATAGTAGTTTTGAAGCATGTCATTAAAGAATGATATTGCTGCCTTTATAAGATTTTTGGTCAAAAGCTAACCAATTAAATCACTATCTCATTTCATTGAATATCATATTAGGGAGTTGTACCTATTATAAAATTTAAAGGGAAGTGATCACGAAAGACACTTACCCAACTATTAGAAATAGTTTGTCTTTTAAGGGTGATAGACTAAACTTAAAAGGTTATTTGTAGAAAGACAAATCTGTTCACTAACAGATTTTTGGCGACTCTACTGGGGAGCGCTTATAGTGTAGACCTATGGTTTAATGCTCTATTTTATGAACAAGTTATGGTCCTACTAGCTGTGATAATACCTAATTTGGAGGAGAAGCCTCTTGTTATTCAACCAGACCTTAGTTTTCAAAGCACTCAAGAGGATATCATTTCTAATTTGAATAATGTTGCTTGGAGTTTAAAGACCAGCTATCACCAATATCAAAAATCTCTCCTATTTTTAGAAGAAGAGGAAGATATAGGAGAGTGGTTGAGAGGACTCCCAATTGCCCAGGAGGCACAAGTTGTTGACATAATCACTCAGAGGTAATAAGATAGAATAATTATGGATTCTCGACCTTACAGTAGGTCTCAAAAGAAGGAGGGTATTTTTGATACTTTCTTTGAAAGCTTGAAAAATATTCATTTCTCGTCCTCTTCCATCTTAAGACCCAAAGAAAAAAGTAGACCTTCTTCTCCTCCTAAAGCTACCCCCAATTCTTCTTCGTCCTCTAGTGTCTGGCAAGCTTTAACTTTGTCTGGTATTCAAGTACCACCTCTAGGTACAATCTTTCCAAGTGCATTTATGGCTCACCCATGGGGTGCAGCCATTGGTCCTTTGAATTTGGGAGCTCATCATCCTGTCCCTAAAGGTATTAAAGAAGTCTTACATAAATTTTCTAGAGATGGAAAAGTTTTGGTAGATGAGCACTTGAATGCATTCAATGTAGCTACTGCCATTATGGCAGTACAACATGAAGATGTAGTAGTAAGAATCTTCACTCAATCTCTCTTAGAAGGAGCTGTGGAATGGTTTGGCCATTTTCCAATTGGATCAATCACAAATTGGCAAACCATGAAGACAACATTCGAAGGGCATTTTAAAGGGGCTAATGATGAACATTCTTTGCTAGCATAATTAACACAAATGAAGAAAGAGATTCATGAGCCCATGAGAGATTATGTGTCAAGATACAACAAAGTTATCTATAGAATCCATGTTGCTAAAAGACTGACCCCTAAAAACCAGCAGTATTTCTTTGTAAATTCTATTGCCCCAGACATAGGATTTCACTTAAGGAGTAGACCAGCTGATTTAGCTGTTGCCCAAGAATAGGCTACTAAGTTAGAAGATGATCTTATTACAGCTGGGAAATGGAGAAAAGATGTTCATATTTCTCATTCTCAACCTTCTAGTTTAGCTCCTACAGATCCAGTCGTTCAAAGACTATTGAATGATGTAATTGCCTTGAAAAGGAAATTACCAAAACAAGGATCTTCTTTCCCTTCTCCTTATCAAGATATCAGCCAAAAGAAGCCTAATCAATGGCACAATAAAACTCCTCTGTTGCCTCTAAATCAACCAATATTATCCATAGAAGCTTCACCAAAAGAAGCTATCATGTGTTCCTTTCATCTAACAATAGATCATGATGGTGATTCTTGCCCTGATATGCAAAGACATGTACAAATGGAGGCCACTAAACATGTGTTAAGAGAATATACTGTGGAAGAGCTCCCTCAAGATAGACCTAACGACTCTGGTTCATACTTTTTAGAATACGAATCTGACTCAGAAAGAGGAGATATTCTAGTCACTCTTGGGGATCCTACTTGTGCTATGCTTACTCAAAATCAAAAGTTTTCAAAGAACACTTCAACTCCAACTAATCATGTCCATAAGACTCAGGATCTTGTAAGTAATGCTTCTTCTTCTTGTCCTTTGACTCCTGATGTTAAGGTTGTGTTAAAAGATTTCGGCTTGTCTTCTTTTGATATTGTAGAATTTTGTAAGTCTTCTGCTATCCAAATCTCCCCCGTAGAATATCTGAGGATAAACCCCAAAGAACTAGACAAATTGGTCAAATATGTGAAAGGTGACCTTTTGGACTTGTCACAATCTAACCAATGCACTGTTGACCAAAATTATCATCTAGTCACTATTCCTACAGTTATTTCACCATTTGTCACGAATCAAAGTGACACTGCTGTCATTCCTACTCCTAAAGTAAAATGTAAATTTGATGAAACTAGGAAGCCTGACCCCTTTTATATTTCCCTACTCCTAAATGGACTTAAATTGAGTAATTGCATTATAGATTCAGGTTCCTCTGATAACGTTATGCCCTCATCTATAGCCAAGGCTTTAGGTTCAACCATGACGAAAACCTTTGGGAGGTGCTATTCTATGGATGGAAAACAAGTGCCCTTAATTGGTCAAGTTAAAGATGCTCAAGTTGTTCTAGCAGCCTATCCTGATAAGAGACTCAAACTAACTATTTTAGTAGCAGACATACCTACTAGTTACGGTATAATCTTGAGTAGAACTTTCTACAGAGACATGGGTGGGGAAATAAAGATGGATTGGTCAGAAGCCATTATCCCTATCAGGAAGAAAAATGTCAAAATGGAACCTAAAGCCAAGAACAAATACACTGTAATTCCATCTGATGATCCTAAGGCACAAATTTTATTTGAAAAATATGAATTTGGTAATTACATGATTTTCTCAAATGAAGCCCCTCCTGTTTGTGAAAATCCTAGTGGAAATGAGAAAATTTGGTTGATGGAATTTGATGGTAGTTGTGCTACCATAGGTTCTGGAGCTGGTGTAGTCTTTAAGGGGCCTGACGATCAGTATATTCCTTTTTCTTACAAACTAGATTTTAAAAATACCAATAATACCACCAAATATGAGGCTTTGTTGTTAGGGTTAAGAGAGGCCAAGACATTAGGAATAAAGGCGCTTGTTGTGAAAGGTGATGTCAAGATTATTGTTAAACAAGTAAAGGGTCTTTTTTCAGTAAAAAATGAGCATTTGAGGCATTAAAAAAATTTGGTGTGGGATGAAATGGATGTTTTTGAAGCCTTTTCCATAGAAGCTATTCCTAGGAGTCTCAATACAAGGGCTGATTCCCTAGCCATATCAGCATCTCTACTCCTTCCTCACCCAAATTTCAAAACAAGAACATATAAGGTTGAAATGATTTATAGACCAACTATCCCAGATAACATTGAACACCTGCAAGTTTTTGAAGATGATACCCTGATAAAAGATTTTATGGCATGTGCAAAAGCTTTCTCTTCTATGTACTTTGAAGGAATTAATGAAGGCAGGGGAGGGTTAAATCCTGAATTCTTACCAGAAGAAGAGGTTATTCAGTTGAAGAGAAACAAAATTCCCAAAGGTTTGGTTTCCTTAGAGAACTTGTTTTCTCGAAAGGATGATAGTTTCATTTCAAGAAAAAACTCTCAATCAGATGTGCAAAAAGAATATGACAAGGTGAACATTGGCACTGTGGCTGAGCCCAAGTGGATTTCTATAGGTAAAACTTTGTCTATTCAAGAAAAGTAAAATCTTCAGACCATGTTATTAGCCTACACTGATGTTTTTGCTTGGGATTATAGTGATCTTAAAGATTTTCGAAAAGGGAAATTTAGTCATCACATCCCTGTCAAGCCTGAATCAAAGCCTTTTAGGATAAATATTCGTAGTTACAATCCTAAGGTCTCTAAAGCAATCTTAAAAGAAGTTGACAAGATGCTAAAAGCTAGAATCATCTACCCTATTCACCATTCAACCTGGATTGTGAATATTGTCCCTGTCAGAAAAAAAGAATGGTGAAATAAGAATCTGTGTAGACTTTAGGAATTTAAATCAGGCTAGTCTCAAAGATAACTATGCCCTGCCCAAAATGGAACACATATTACAGGTAGTTGCAGGGTAAGAAATGATGTCTCTACTTGATGGGTTCTCTGGATATAATCAAGTAAGTGTAGGTGATGATGATAAACAGAAGACTACTTTTACTACACCATGGGGAACTTTTTCTTACAATAGGATTCCCTTTGGCCTGATCAACGCAGGGGCAACTTTTCAAAGGGCAATGGATTCTTCTTTTTCCAATTTGAAAAATAGAATCATAGTAATTTACCTTGATGATTTAACTGTGTACTCTAAAAGAAGGAAACATCATGTTTGGGATCTTAAATCAGTTCTGCAGAGATGTAGAGATCATGGCATATCTCTTAATCCTAAAAAAATAGTTTTTGGTGTGACTGAGGGAAAATTATTGGGAAATATCATATCCAAAGAAGGAATTAAGATTGATCTTTAAAGAGTCAAGGCTATTCAACAGATTATTCTACCTTCAATAAGGAAAAGAGTCAAATCTTTCTTCGGTCAGATTAACCTTTCGAGAGATTTGGTCCTAGATTTTTCTTAGTTAACAAGGCACATAGTGGGAATGATGACTGAAAAGCATCCCTTTAAGTGGATAGAAGGAGGTAGAAAGGATTTTGGAGAAATTAAGATAGCTGTGGCCAATGCCCCATCTTTAGTTTACCTAGATTACAAAAATGATTTTATCATCTATTATTACGCTTCTGATCACACATTGTTTGGAATTTTAACTCAAAAAGATGTTTCAGGAAATGAAGCTCCCATCACTTTCATGAGTACACCTTTAAAAAAGCATGAACTAAAGTATTCCTCCATTGAAAAAAAAGCCTTTGCTATGGTGAAATCAATTAAGCAGTTTAGATTTTACATCCTCCATTCTCATTCTATTGTGTTTGTCCCTGATTCAGCAGTGAAGGTGCTACTCACCCAACAAGAAATAGCCATGAACAAAAGAGCAGCATGGGTGACAAAGATTCAGGATTATGATTTGATAATCAAACCCACTATACTTGTTAGAGGCAGAGATTTGTGTAAATTTATTGTAGAAAATGTTAGTCATCCTGAAAATCCAGAATCTAAAATATCTCAAGTATTATTGGTTAGTCTAACAGATTCTTGGTTCTGTGACATTGCCTATTTCCTGACTTATGGAGAATGTCCACAAAGGTTGTCACCTAAAGAAAGATGAAATCTAAGGTTGCAAGCTACAAAGTATGTAATATGGCAAGGTGTGTTGTATAAAAGGGGTCTTGATGGTACGTTTCTAAGATGTGTGGATAAAAGTCAGCAATTGCAGTTGCTCAAAACCATTTCATGAAGAGGCTTGTGGAGGCCATTTCTCATCTACTATAACGGCTTTAAAAATTATTTGAAATTATTTTTATTGTCCAGGTATGTTCAGATATGTCTATGCATTCATCAAGAATTGTGAAAAATGTTAATTATTTTCTGGAAGACCTCAATCAGCTGATTTACCTTTAAGACCAGTTGTGGTGAGTGAACCATTCAAGCAATGGGGTATTGATTTTATAGGCCCTGTCAGTCCTTAGCCAAGTGTAGGTCACATTTATATCCTAACAATGACTGACCAGTTCACTAAGTGGGTCAAGGCTATTCCAACCAAAAAGGCCAATTCCCAAGTAGTTTGTGATTTCTTAAAAGATAACATCTTGGTGTGTTTTGGAGTACCCCAAAATATTGTAGCTGATAATGCCACCTATTTCTCTTCACAAGAGCTTTCCCTTTTTTGTTTTGATCACAATATTTATCTGGCTCATTCATCTGATTATTTCCCCTAAGGAAATGGACAGGCTGAGTTAAGTAATAAAAACCTAATAATGATCATGAAAAATCTAGTAGATGATAGTGGCAAAAAATGACATAAGAAACTTTTTGAAGCCCTTTGGGCTGATAGAATTATGCCTAAAAGAGCAATTGGTATGGCACCCTTTGAGTTGGTGTATGGAATTGGGGCACAAGTATCAGTTCCTCTGGAACTCTTCATAGTTAAGCTGTAAATGGCCATTGAGGATCAAACTTTCAAAGACTCCTTGGAGAAAAGAATTATGTATTTGCATAAACTGTAAGAAGAAAGAGAAGCTCTGGTAGATAAGATTACTGACCATCAAGCTAGAGTGAAGAGCATTTTTGACAGGAAAGAAAGACCCAGAAGTTTTCTGAAGGGAGATGAAGTTTTGATATGGGACAAAAGAAAGGCTCCTAAAGGTGCCCATAGTAAGTTTGAGTAACTGTGGAAAGGCCCCTTTGTTATCATTGAAGAGTTGGGAATGAATTCTTTTAAGTTGGCTTATTCTGATGGAACGATCTTACCATTTTCCTACAAGGGGAAAGATCTTAAATTTCTGAAGCTTTAGTCTCAATCTCTGTATCCTGCTGTATATATTAGGTTAGGTTTCTTTCTATTTTGTGTGTCTTTCCTTTCTTGCAAGTTTTTTGAGCCCTTTTTGTAGTAGTTTGCGAAACCAAAGA
The DNA here is from genome assembly GCA_018584345.1 of Thuja plicata. Taxonomy (NCBI): domain Eukaryota; kingdom Viridiplantae; phylum Streptophyta; class Pinopsida; order Cupressales; family Cupressaceae; genus Thuja; species Thuja plicata. The sequence goes on along the minus strand of MU223077.1, from coordinate 3,536,823 downwards.
ATTTGAGTTCTTTGGCTTTTGGGTAAAAGCCAGTCCCTAGTCAGAGCCCATGTTAGTCCAAATCTTGATCTTTGCCCTTAATGTTCCTTTTTTAGAGTCATCTTGTTATTTTTGTGGATCTCAAGCTGCCTAAGCCCTCATGTTTAAAATCCTAGCAAAAAGACCCCCATCATGTTTCACCATTGCTTGTTAAAAAGAGAAAAATCTTTTTCTAACGTGTCTTTTGAACAGGTTTGAACAACTATTAACATCGTTGAACTTAGTTCAAGAGTGTTCAAGCATGTTCAAGCTCGTTCATATTTTTATGAAGCGGAAGCAGGTGATTAGAATTTGTGATAAAGGAGGTGTTTCATGATCACAAGTAACAAAACTTTGGTCGATCAAGGGTGGAAGGTTATTGGTTGAGTATTTTGGAAGGATATTAAGGAACAGGCTTGAACCATGGTGAACACATACGAACATCCTTAAACTGAGTTTAGGAGTGTTCAAGAGTGTTCAAGGATCTTGAAAAGTGACATGTGGTATAAACAAAGGACAACCACCATCTTTTCAAATGTGGACCCCACTCGGGTAAAGCTTTAATGAAGAGGTCTTTTGTCGGTGGTTAAGTCATGTCTGTGTTGTCGAATTAATGAGGAATTCTTGCGACATAAAAGTTTGTGCAAAGTGGCAGTAAATGATCGCATGTGGGAACAGTCACTTCTCTCATTGAGACATTATTGTCTTAATTATGGGTAATTAATTAACGATTCGAGGTGTTTCTTTTAAATCTCTTCTTGGTATTCATTATTTTTGAATTGTTCGGTAAATGTACAAACCTGTGTCACACTTTTATAAAGGAAAAGAACCACAACATGCAAATTGTTCAACTTTAATGACATAAAAGGTGGCATTTGTATTTAGAATTTGAGGATGATGTAAACTAAAGAAATGTGTAAAAATGGATTAAGTTTATGTCTATAAATTTTTTTTAAAAATTTGAATGAGAATGTACATAGTTTTTAATTTTTGAAGTCCATTTTTCCATTGCTGAAAACTGCTGAAAATCTGGGGTGTAGTTCCCTCCAAACAAGTATATGCAAATAATCTATTTTCCCCCTGATTTCAAAATATGTTATAGATAAAATGTATAACTAGTGCAGAAAAGAAGAAAGATTGGTTTTCAATGTATATTTTCTCTGTTATAACTGCTCAAAGTTGAACTTATCTAAAATTGATAGTTTTTACCTCCCTCCAAATTTCTCCTATCAAATCTACACCATTCAGAATAAAATTACATATTATTGAAGAGGACTCTCTCCTCTGGTGTTAAATATAAATTTTAAATTTTTTTGATATGATTTTATATTTTTTTATTTATTTGAAACAACATCTTCTCGAATGTTAAAATACCTACTTGTCATATTTTGAAATTATAATATATTAGATCTAATCAAAATATTATAAACTTTATATGAAAATAATCTTGACTCTGAGCTCTACAAAAGGGTATTTTTAAATATTTTTTAAAAATATAATTAAAAAGAGTAAGGATTATTGAAACATCAATTTTATGAAATAATTTTATTTCTATGGTAATTGGTATAAAACATGCATTTAATAGACATTTCCAGTTGGAAAAGTTTAACCACTTATCTAGCTTAGCTAGAATGAATCTAGCTAGACCATATGTTTGACAAAAATTAATTTTTATTTAGAAATACTCAAATTTAGCTGTGCTGATAAGTGGTCCTGAAACATGACACAGCTTTGTGATTTTACCCTATTGTTGTTGCGCAAAGAGCAGAGGTAAAGGTTTTCAGAGCTCCGGTTGTAGAATTTTCCTCAGAGATCAAGGTAAGTGAGGCTGTCAGTCTTCCAATGTTTAATTTTAAAAGCTGGTGAATTTTATGAGAGTTTCTATAGCAATTCGCAGTCCGTCCTTTCAAGCATGAAGTCTACATTTCATTTCTTTGGGAACGTGTCTAGTTTTGTGTGTGATAATTCTATTGTAACAGACATAGATTTAGAGGGGTATGATGTTGAAGGGATAGCTGATAGGCTTCCTGCATGTGTTGAAAAAAATGTCCCTTCTATGGAAATTTTGAGTAACGGGTTATATATAGCCACGTGCTTCCTTCCTATAGTGGTTTGCCCTAAGCTTTTCCATGAATGTATTAAAAATTATGACCAGCAAAATGAGTCAATTCTTAACAAAAATGGCAAAGTGTTAATGACTATGAACAGAGGAATTGTTGCTTCAGCTTTCCAAATCCAAGATTGAACTTTTTTGGCTTTTTCTCCTGCCCAATCCCTAGTTAAGTTCAAGCCTAATGCTGATGCGAACCATACTTCCATAGCTAAGTATTGGTTGTTAAATGCCCAGAGAGGAGGTTCCCATTTGCCCAAGAAGGTAAACAGAAATCACATGCATCCACACATTAGTGATATCATGGTAATGTTGCACAGAGTTAGAGGGTCACCCGAGGCTTCTTTGTTTTCAGACTGGTTATTCTGCTATGTAGAAATTATTTTAGAGGGCAAGCATAAAATGGATTGGGCTGAATTAATTGCAAAATCTATGAGAGAATAGTTGAATAGTTCCAAGCATACTAGTTGTAGCTTGTATATGTCTTCTTATCTGATGTATTGCCTAGCATGTATTAGGATATGGAATGGCATGGTTCACGAGCCTTGGATTGATGGCATGTGTGTGTTTAAATATTTCTCTATGCTTCACAAAGATAGTGTGATTTAGAATTATAGGAGAATTCATGATACCTTTATGGGTAAGATTTGCTTCAAAATGTCTAGAGATTCGGCCAGGAGGATGAGCTCAGAAGCTCAACACTTTGTGACTAGGTTTGGGAGTTATTATATCCAATTCCATAGGTTCTCTTATTTAAGAATTGGTGGTTTTGAGGATGCCCCTACCAAATTGCCAAGATATGCATTTGACTGTTTTGTCTTTGCTAAAATCTGTAGACAGTTTGTCATTGTGCTAAAACATTTCCTTCCTGGAGACCGAGGTGAAAAAATATTCCCATTGCAGCTAGGAAAAATTTCTTGTCTAACCATTGAAGATGTCATAAGTATCGGAAGTGACATTGGTCATTTCAATTTTAAGTACTACATAGAGAGAAAAAGCTTTGATAACAAAATTTTTTCTAGCAGTAGCCTGGGTTTAAGGTCTCACATGTTTCCAGTTCCCCATTTAGAGGATTTCTGGGAGGATTGTGTAAACAAATCTCAAGTCATGACTAGAAGCCATAGTAGACTCTATATCTCCCAAATTTTGTCTATGATAATACGGTTCAGCATAGAAGAAGTAACAGATGATGGTTCTTATTTGATTGGGCCTAATTTCAAAAGACTTCTGGATATTTAAGAGGTAGATGTTGATTGGTCAGAGGAGGAAGAAGATGACATTAAAAGCAGAACACAACATGTTCTCAAATTAATTGAGAAATGGCTACAAGCAAAAAAAGAGTAGTCTAGTCCTAAAATGACTAGAAATAAATCTTCAATTTTATTTACTCCCCCCATTGTTTCTAATATGCCTAAAAAATATGGTAATGCAGGTTCATCTAATAAGCACCAGAAGAAAGAATCTAAAAAGAAGTTTGTTGCAAAGCTTTCATCTATGGTCTCTCCTCAACATATCACTAGGTCACGATCTTGATCACAAAAGAAGGCAAAGATGACTCAAGAGCAGACATAGATAGTTAATCTAGAAGATGACAAGTTTGAAGACTTGAATTATCAAATTGGGGATGATGATCAAATTGGGAAAGATCTTTTTGATCTTAAAGATGTAACCCTAGATTTAATGGATACTCCTGTTAAAGGTGGTCCCCAACCAGAAACAACCAGTGACACACCCAAGTGGTTAACTTCTTCAATTAATAAGAAGCTGAGTCTAATTCCTGTGTCAATACCAATGCAAGATATTGTGAGTAAATATGCTCAAAAAACTCCTAAAGCTAAGGTGAAAAGCACAGTGTGCATGTTTGCTGATGCTAAGACTGGGAAGTGGACAATCAAGGTTGCTACTTATAGGCCTAAGGAAGAGAAGAAAGATGTGGTGGTTGAGGATTTTGAAGTGACCAAAATTGAGTTGGGAACAATGGACAGAGCTAGGAAAAACCACCTATTCAAAGAAACAACCCAACAAATGCTGATTACATCGGTGCAGGATAGAAAAGAGAAGAAAGAGTTGAAACAAATCATTGTTTCACTTTCTCATTTTATTAATGCATTCTACAACTTTTATGCTACCCCGTTGTCTCAATCTTCTCAAGTGTTTGATCCCAATTCTGAAGAAAATAAGACTCTACTAAATCAAGTTCAAAGGGGATGAACTTTAGTTTCTTTAGTTGATGAATGGATGGCTCAAGTGCTAAATAATGGTAGGCAATATATTAAAGATTCACATTCAATTCTTCATAACACTAAGACAACAATAGGGGAGCTACAGGCTCAATGTCAAGTATGGGGTATAGATGAAGAAAAGTGGGTGTCAACAATGACCAAATTTATGGAAATTGAAAGGCATGACCTTAATAAATTCTATGTAGAAAAGTCACTTAAAGGTTTCGAGGAGTCTTATTTCTTCATACTCAGAAAAATCTTCAGCTGGCATATTGCTCTGATAAGAAGTGCCATTACGGAGAATAAAGAATATGAAGCTGAAGCTAAGCAAACCCAAAAGTCTTACCTGACAGAGTTGAAAGTGATTAATTTCACTTATGCCTACCCCTCTATCTTTGGTGAAAAAGAACTGAAATGTGCTCTGGATGCTTTTGACTCAGCCATTAAAAATATCAGAGAAAAGATTCATCCCAAGGCCTCTGATTTGACCCAGATAGAAAGGATTGAATCAATGCTTTATTTGTGTGTTGATTAGTTATCCAATGTTACTGATAAGGTGAAGAAGCTGAGCTGGAACAAAGATGCCTCCATGGCCTAAATAGTGAACTCTAAAATCCCGCATATGTCGCTTGCAAAGGAATTAGTTCAAGCATACAAAGAATCAAAGCTGACTCAATCGGTTATTGATGAAGAGGAAAGTCCAGTGACAAGCGAGGATCGTTCCTTAGATAAGGAGCCTGGTTCGGCCATCTAGTTTCCCTTTTTACTATGTTATTATGCTAAACTTTAAGGACATGTTTCCTCCTTCTGATGGATTAGTTACTTAACTATTTGCCCGAGAGGCCGTGTTTTTCAGGAGGCCTCTCGGTGCTCTGTTGCTATTTGTTCTGGGTGCTAAAAATTTTAAAGGGTTTTGAAAAACTTTGGATATAGATAGATAGTTTTGATAATTATAGTTTAGATAGTGAATGTATTGAACATAATTGATTTCAAACAATTATCTCTATAGTAATTTTTGAATGATATGATAGGAAGGTTATTGAATCTGTGTTTTTTATGACCTAGAGCAAGGTTCCCTGTGTTGGCATATTGTTTGGCCTATTTTATATCTTGGTCAGCTGTTGCATGATATCTAAATCTTGAATGTTATCTATTATCTGTAGTTAAAAGTTGTTTATGTTTTTCATGAAATACCATTGCGGAAGTGACTGTGTTTCCTTCCTATTCATCATTGAGTTATATTTACTTTATAGTTGTTTAGAAGCATGTCATCAAAGAATGATATTGATGCCTTTGTAAGATTTTTGGTCAAAAGCTAACCGTTTAAATCATTATCTCATTTCATTGAATATCATATTAGGGAGTTGTACCTGTTATAAAATTTAGAGGGAAGTGATCATGAAAAACACTTACCCAACTGTTAGAAATAGTCTGTCTTTTAAGGGTGATAGAGTAAACTTAAAAGGTTATTTGTAGAAAGACAAATCTATTCACTAACAAAATTAAATGCAACATTTAATTTATAAATATAAATTAAAAAACATGAGAGAGAGAGAGAGAGATCATATTAGGTCTTATTATGTCTTATTATGTCTTATTAGTAGGTATTGGTCCTAAGGGTCCTACTAGGTCTTATTATGAGAGAGAGAGAGAGAGAGAGAGAGAGAGAGAGAGAGAGAGAGAGAGAGAGAGAGAGAGAGAGAGAGAGATCTTATTATGTCTTATTAGTAGGTATTGGTCCTATGGATCCTGTTAGGGTTTTTTCTTGTAGGGCCTTTAAAGATGCTTGAATACATAAATAACTCTATGACTCCCAATGCCTCTGATACTCTTACTCAAGCAAGAGAAAACACTAATTGATGAGGTATTTTGATAACACTGGGGATAACTATTATCACCTCCTTTTTTGAGATCCACTGACCCAGGCAGGTATTACGTATGACTGATTACTGACTTGACAATAACTTTAGAGTGGATTTTACTTATGTGTTGAATGATCTGGTTTTATATGGACATGTATATAACAATGCAGATAACTATGACTATTCTAAGAAAATGCCTAACAATCCAAATCAATATCTTAATGACAGTAGCCAGCAACATAATAGGGAATTTCATCTTTCCTTCCTTTTAGAATTCTTGTGAATCTAGGAGGAATAACCTATTTGATTTACTCTTTAAGAAATCAACAAACTTCAACTGTAATCACTATGAGTACAATTGATTTTACACAAATATTCTGAAAGTAATTGGTTTGAATAGTATTGAATATTTGGAAGATGACAAATTACCAAATAATTTCCTAGACCAGTTTCTATCCTAGGGCTTGAAGAATTAATAAATGAAGATCCAGAGAAATATAAAAATAGAATACTGTAAGATGCCTTACAACCTACATGTAAATCAGTTAAAATGCCTTACAAACTATCCTGTCACCCCTACAATATTGTATCAAATGCTTAAATATTGTTATGCTCCCTGAAACTTCTCACAAAACTTAGTTCTTTCCTTGAAAGAAACTTGCAAGGAATTAGATAGTTACCTTGTAACCTATATGCTTAAAAATGCCTTACAGATTTAAACATAAAAGATCATACACAACAAATAAAGAGACAACAATAAGATAGAGTAAAGTTGCACTGTATTTTATTGATATGTTTCTGCTTCAATACATAAAAAGCTCAAAAATCTCAAAGACACAGACTGGAATTTAAAAAGTCTGGTTCTCAATATATTTCATCTCTCTTTTTACTATTACAATTTTGATCTATTTATAGGTCCTTAACCATCTTGGAATCCTTAACATTAGGATGCAACAAGCTTCGGATGGTTCAAGGAACCTAACCCTAAAAGTACAGAAAAGACAAAAAATGAGAATGTAGAAATGGTGGAGAGACAAAAATAGGGGATGAGATATGATCTTCTTTGTCTTTATCTAGAATTTGGTGCCTTTGTTTGACAATGTTTAGGATAGAATTTGATATTCATATTGAGACCAAGTAACCACCATTTCATGCTAAGATACACTTGTCTTTTATAATAACTATCCTCCCTGTGCTCAATGGTCAGGCGCCAAGTGTTCCTCTTTATTCTTCATCCAGGACCTCCTCTTCTACTACAATAGGCTTCTTTTTCTCTGGCCTAGTCATCAAGTCCCATGCTATCACTTCATCCTCTACTGGCCATTTAAAACTTTGTGTGCTTTGTAGTTGTACCTTCTATCTTTTCCATCTAACATCGGTGATGTTTTTAACATCCACTAAAAACTTGTTTATGTCAGTTTCTGCCTTAAAGGACTCATCAAAAATCTTATTGAAACCATCCAAATCTAAATAAGATCCTGAAATAAATGCATCATTTCTCAGCCTTACACTATCAAATTCACTCCTCCAAGCCTCCAAGGCCTTGACTTGATCATCCTCTCCTTTCAAAGGAGTAACAAACCTATTAAATTCTAGTGAAAATAGGCTCATCTTAGCCTCTATCTTCATTAGCTTACCCTTAAAGAAAGATAAGGCTATATTAACCTTTTTAATCTCATCCTCTACCTCTATCACAATCTTAGGTAAATTTGATCTAAGTGGCTGCAAAGAGGCAAGTTTTTCAAATAACTGTACCCTAGGAGACCAAGTAACAAAATAAGGGTTCAAAATGGTAATATACCCTGTCACTTCTATATGCAATGTGGGTAATTTATTGTTGGGATTTATGATGATATTTATTTTGTCTTTAAGTATATTGATCCTATGCTGAAGAATACATCTTAGTGCATTTAGGGATACCTCATTATTCTTTTCTCCCATATCCTCTATCTCAACCACTTCCTCTAATTCTTCTTTCTCCTCTTTCTGTAAAGGTTGTACTGAAGGCACATAAACTACCTCAGGTTCCTCTTATAGTTGCTTTGTCATCTCAATAATGACCAGGATCTATTGATGTATCTTTATGTGGCATAATTCCCTATCCTTTTGCTAGGGCATTGGCTTCTTCAACCAAAATTCCACACTTCTTAGACAATTGTTTTGTCTTATCTTCGTTTAAGTGTGCCCAATGGGTCATGATCTGAGAAATCTAAAGATCTCCAGTGTTTTGTACAGTCCAGACCATTTGACTCCCCACCATCCTCTCTTGGATATTTACTAGTTGAGGCTTTTGGTCCCTTGGACATAGGTTCCACATGGCAAATGCTTGTGATTTTGGACTATATCCAAATCCTTTAATCATGTCGCCCATCTGAATCTCACTAGCCAATTTGAGGTCTGGTTTCCTTCAAATATGATCAATAATGAATGTTGAGGCTAAATCCTAGCCTTCAGCATGCAAAATGCCACTTTTCAAAACCATTTTTATTACCTTATCTGGAGAGACATCCTCACTATCAGGGTCATAGGCTTGTAGAGCTATCAAAGCCTCATTTGTGACTGTCTCTTCACCATCTGTGTTCAGCTGTTCTCTCATTTTCTCTTTCTTGTGCCACCTCAAGAAGTCTTTAAACTCATTAGTTTTGACAAAATTTTCATCACTTAGAAACTATTTTTGATGCAGTAACCTTTCATCAATGCATGCCTTAAGAGGCATTTCTATGTTTTCTTCTTCATTATGTTGTTGCCTCTTTCATTATTTGATGACTTTCCTCAAATTATGGTCATACAATATATTTCTAGGAATGAGAGCATTTTTTCTATCTCCTTTATTCTCTCTTCTAATAGAGGAGGTCTGACCAAGGTCAACCTTTTGCCTTTTTGTAGCAGGCTCCTCTACCTCATCTGGCTAGGAAACCTTAGTCAGGTCAATGATATGCCCTTATTCTTCTTGTACATGTGTTACCTCTGCAACATTCTATTGAGGTTGGTCAAATTGAGGTGGATGGCCATATTCTCCATCACTATCACTTTCATATTCAGACTTTGAATATTCAGGCTCTTTTCCTCCTTTCTTTGTATCTAAAACATTGTCCAACTGCTCACAAAGTATATAAAAATTATCAATCATAGCTTTAGTCTTGTCAAAATATGGTAGGTCAAGGTAAAAATCTCCAAATGACAATCCATTTCTCCTTATCTACTTCTCTAGATTCAGTAGCTCCTGAATTCTCTCCCTTCTTGTCCTTATCTCCTCCTCATCAAGCATAGTCCTTGTGGCATCCTCCTCTACAAAAAAACCATGAACATTTGTATTTGATATGGTAGGAGTCAGGAGCTTCCTATCTCCTGCAATGAATCCTTTCAGGTCAATATATCTATATAATGTTTCTCCCATCTTTCAGGGTTCTAACTAGGTGTTCACTAAATCAATGGCACCCTTACCAATAGTAAACTAAAAGATTTTAAATTGCCTAGGGGTTAATGCTCCATTCCTATGTGGTGCAAAATGTTCATTGTCTGTTAACAACTGCTGCCAGATAAACTCCATAGCTACAACTCGGGATGGCACATGATAGGGTAGGACATGAGGCAGATTTGTGCATCCATATACCCTAATCATGGTAAAATTTTCTTCTAAAAATAAGTCTCCCCAGTTGTGATCACCCTCCCATTTGTCCACATACTCACAAGGTCTCAACAATTGCTTCACCTTTACTGGGAGTCTAGTTTTTCTAATACCCATGCTCTGCACTGATGGATATAAAATCCGATTCTTGAATGCACAAAATTCATAGTCCTTGGATGTATAATTCCATATCCTAATCTAAATTTGAATAGGATTAGGCTGGTCCTAGAAAATCCTCAAAGGATTCAAGTTATTCACATTCATGATTCCATAGTTGAAATGTAATAACAAATGCATCAAGATAGAAAAATGAAAAAACCTAGGTTCCTTTTCGTTGGGATCCTTCATCTTCTTCTACACAGCTATCGATCCCTCATGCATTTTATCAATAATGTACTGTATATAATCACAACTGGCACTAGAATGCACATCTTGCAAATCTAGTATCATTAAAATTCTAGAGTTTATTTTCTCTGCTCCTCCATCTATACCCAACACTCTACACAAAGAATAAGAAATGTACTTAATATATAAATGTAAAGATTTAAAATAGTAGGGTGCAGTTCCAGGTATTGGGGTAATATGATTCGTAACCTCCTTAAGAATATGCTTCTGCAACTGATTCCTAGCAGCACCAGGTTGTAACCTATACCTCTCCTCTTGCTTAGGAATATTTATCTTGGTGGACATGGTACTGTATAAGCCAAAGGCTTGCATGAATGAATTCCTATTTAAAATCACTAGGGCAGTACCATCATTTTTCTTAATTGTCCTAGACAGAGCATCATAATGGCTAGCAAGACATAGAAATAAGTCTACATCTACATAAACATCAGGGACAATTATCCTAGCCAGACCACTAGTCCAAGGGTTTGATATGGGAATGGATTTATCAGAATTATCATAAAAATAATTGTACAAAGAAAAACCTGTGGAACCCAGAGTGCGGGCATCTCTGATTTCACAGTAGTCATCTACTAGTAAGTTTGCATTTGCTCTCTTGTTCTGTGTAGACCCTGGCAACAACTTCAAGAATTCATCATAGAAATTCCTCTTTCCCTTAGCATCATCATTGACTTCATCACTCTTTCCGCTGGTATAAGCCACATTGACTGCTTTACTCATCTTGCTCTGTTTTCTCTTTCTCTTTTACCGATATTGAGACAAATATCCTCTCAAGACTCACTACTCTTCTCTGTATACTACTAGCAATTCAAGAACCCTGAAAACTAGAGAATTACCCTAAAATTAATCAATTTTTGCCTTTTGAACACAAAAGAACTAGCAATTCTTCGCTCTGCAATTCTGGATGTATGATAAATGAAAATGAACCTATGATCAACTCTTTATGGTAACTCTTCCAAGTACATAGCTCATCATTGAAGAGACAATCAATTTTTCTTCCAAGTTAACATGCTATGGAATTAATTGAAATCATAGCTATAGCTCATGAATGTGATAGAAAATCAAAATCAGATGAGTGCATTTTCAGGAAAACCCTTATAAAATTTGAATAGAATGACATGTCTTCATATGATAGGTTCTTTGTCAGACATTTCAGCTACCTTTTTCATATAGTGATTTATCTTCTGGATTCTCATTGGATGCTAAATATCTATGTTGTCATGTCAGCTACTATCACCCTTTATCATTTCTCATATTTAGCGACTACGTGTTTGTGTGGTATCTCTTTGTCACAGATCAAATTTTGTAACCCTCAATTATTCTTGAGATCTAGCGATTGTATGATTTCGTTTACTTGGCTTAGCCATGGTTAACTTCTAGTGATCACACGACTGAATAAATCCAAGTTGCCAAATAAAATGCTTAACCCAAAGTTTATTTGGAGACCTCGTGAATGAAGGTTACCTTTTATCCTTTAACTATTATCACTAAGTCTTTGAATGTTTATTTCTCTTTATGAGACCCCGCGAAAAAAGTTAGTCGCCCAATTGCTGATTAAAACTGCTACTTGATATTTCTTTTGGAGACTAAGCGACATAGCTTTATCCTTTGATATTAATTCAAAGACTATGCAACTAAAGCTAATCTCATTATCGCGAGCACTTTTTACTTTTATGCAAATTTGATAGAGACTTAGCGACTACCGTTGATCTTATTACACTTAGCATCTGATGGCTCCACTAAGTCACTGAGTATATTTTAAAAACCTTAAATTATTTGGAGATTATGTGACAACCTTAAGATACATAACCTTAAATCATTCAGTCTCTTAATCGCCAAATGATATTTTCCTTTTGGGAGACCACGTGACTAACCTTTGTTCTGCTTACTGTTGACATGTGTCAAATCTTAACTGTTTGTCTTCAAATCACTAAAGAAACATTGATTTAGCATTGTTAATCAGTGACTACCCGACCATCATATACTTTAATCACCTTGTGGTTTGTCGTGAAGTTTTGGCATCTTTTAATTAACTCACTTTTTACTTGGAGACTATGCGACATAATCATTTAACATGTCACTTAACTATGTTCTGATTCAGAGACCCTCCGATTGAAGTAATCACTATCTCATGAAAATTCACTAGCTACATGATACTTTGCGTGACATTGTGACTTAACTACTTGTTTCCATGTTTCCTGATGACGTATTTCTACATTGGGAGACTTCGCGACTGAAGGGTTTCGCTAAGTCTCATAACTTATAAGGAATATTTTGTTTCTTTCTGAGACATACCAACAATAGTTAATTGCCAAGTCTCATGACAAATTGGAATATGCTTTTAGGATTAAGAGACTAAGCGACTATTGAAAAAGGCACATAACTTAAGTTTCTCAAAAAGGTAATGCAAAATTAGAAACTTGATTGACATTTTAGGGCTTTTTTGCATTTTACTTAGAAGATAGCTTAGGGTTTTGGGTTTTTGCACTACTTATGTGGATTTTAACCTAACAACACAGAATTTTTGCAGGGATACTTCAAAAATGAGATAGACATTCTGATTTTGGATAGAAATTGGCATGAAGGCAACAAAATTTTTAGGGCAAACTAACAAAATCAGGAATACAACCAACAGTGGCTCTTCCTAAGGATTGACTAAAAATAGTTTATGGCAAAGAACCACAGAATCTCTGGTTGCAAACCTTTAAAAAAAAATGAAGAGGACGCCAACTAACCTAAAATAGAAGGGAAACTATTCACAACATTTACATATACAAAAGGGAAGTATTCACAGTATGATACATACTTATGCATAAACTTTGATTCTCAGTTGAAAAGGGCTTCAATAATTGCCCATGCACATGCAACTCAAAATCTTCTCCCACCATGTTCTTTAATAAGTAAGAGTCTTTTCCAAAATTCTCTGAAATAATAAATGGCCCTAGCCACAAAGACTCAAACTTCTTGTGTTTTCCTTTATCTTCTGCTCTTGCATTCCACTGGAGAACTAGGTCACCAGACTGAAATTTTCTCTTGGTAGCCCTTTCATCAAAAGGGTATTTCATCTTCTACTATAATTTCATGTTTTCCTTTTGACTATTCCTTCTTATTTCATCCAATTATATCAACTGAATCATTCTATTCTTCATATTCTTAGAAACATGTAAATGTTCTTCTTCTAAAAATTGATATATTGGCAATAAATTATTGATGGGTAATCTTGCCTATAGACCATACACCAGCTCAAATGGATACTTACCAGTTGCTTTTTTAACTATTATTCTGTTAGCCCAATGTGCTAGCTTCAACTTAGTATGCCATGCTCTTTTATTCTTTTCCAGAGTTCTTTTCAGTATTTTCAAAATACTCTTATTACTATACTTAGCTTCTCCATTGGCTTTTGGATGATATGGGGATGAATATGATATTCTAATCCCATATTTTTCACATAAATTTGTCATTTCCTCTGATCTAAAACTCATGGCACTATCCATTACTAACTTAGTAGGTACACCAAATCTGGTTATAATATTATCCATGAGAAATTCAGTAACTACCCTACTTGTTGCTTTCTTTGTAGGGATGGCTTCAATCCACTTGGTAAAATAATCTGTGGCAACTAATATCGAAATGTGTCCTCCACTATATTTTTCTTGAAACTCACCAATAAAATCAATTCCCCACATAGTAAAAGGAGCTTTAGTACTTACTGGGTTTAGCAACAGAGCACCTAAAAATTTCAGCTTATTGGAGAACCTTTGACAATGTTCACATTTCCTGACATGTTCATAAGTATCCTTGAATAAAGTAGGCTAATAATTCCCAGCCCTTAAAATCTTTTGGGTAGTAGTCTTGGCAGAAAAATGACATCCACATTCTCCTTCATGCATTTCACATAAAACTCTCTCAGCTTGGTATTTATCAAGGCATAACAATAGTACACTATTTTTATCTTTCCAATACAAGTCACCTTGGATCAAAGTGTATCTTTGAGTTTGTAATCTCAAGCTTCTTTTCTGATTCTTTGACAAATGATTAGGACATTTAGCATTTTTGAGAAAGAATACAATATCAGTATAGAATGGTTTCCTTTCTATGCTTGTATTTGTTTGATCATGTATTTCTTTCTAATTTATTTGCACTAGATCCAAGTTTTCTTCTGTCATGAGCTTTCCCAAACCTTGTCCTCTTATCAATTTTGTAATATGGATCTCAAGGTTAAATTCTTGAATTCTGGTGATCCATTTACACCTCTTACCAATTACCTCTGACTATGTAAGGATATCTTTTACTACTGAATGAGGAACATAAGCTTGTATCTTAGCACAAACCAATTATGACCTGAAAGATTTCACAGCTTTTACCAAAGCATAAGCCTACTTTTCCATTATTTCATAATTAAGCTTTGCAGTTTGCAAGGATTTACTGTAAAAAGCAATGGGATGTTCAAATCCTTGTTCATCTTTTTGTAGCAAAATAGCAGCAATTGTGTGAAAAGGTGCAAATGAAAACAAAGAGAAAGGCTTAGTATAATCTGGAGATTTCAAAACTAGAGCTTCTTGTACTACTTTTTTATTTTTTCAAATGCCTGTTGGGCTTCTTCATTCCAAACAAATTTGGCATCTTTCTTTAGCAATTTTACAATGGGTTTAAGAATCTCTACAAAATTTTCTATGAACCTTCTGACAAATTTGATCTTTCCTAAGAAATATTTTACCCCTTTTAAGTTCCTTGGAGCAATCACCCTTTGAATTCCCTCCACTCTCTTAGGGTCTATTCTTACCCCTTCCCTAGATACTATATATCCAAGCAACTTTCCCTCTTTTATTGCAAAATGACACTTCTTGGGATTCAATGAGACACCATATTCTAATGCCTTATTGAAAATCTTACCCAAGTGATCACAGTGATCCACAACTTTCTTAGAATATGTAGTCAAATCCTCTTGATAAATGACCATGAATAAATCAATGAATTCTTTGAAAGAAACATCCATGGCCCTTTGAAAAGTTGTCCCTACATTTATTAGTCTGAATGACATTCTGATATAAACATAGGTTACCCATGGAGTGGTAAATGTAGTTTTATATTGTTCTTATTCTTTAACTAGGACCTGGTTATAACCTGAGAAACCATCCATCATAGACAACAACTCACAACGAATCACCTTATACAACATTGCTTCCATATTAGGTAAGGAATAATTATGTTTTAATGAAGCAATATTTAAGTTTCTGAAATCCACACATAGTCTGATATCACCATTTTTCTTTCTAACTGGTACTAAATTTGACACCCAAGTTGAATGTCTGATTGGCTGGATTATCCCCGCATCCTTTAGTTTCATCAATTCTTTTTGCGTTTTAGGAGCCAAAAAGGGGTTAATAGGACTCTATTTTTTCCTAAATGGTTTCACATCTGACCTCAATGAGATTTCATGTTGAAAAAGGTCCTCTCTATATGCTTTCAAGTCCTCATATGACCAAGCAAAAACATGTTTATATTTTCTCAACAATTTGATCAAATTTATTCTTATATGAGAGTCAAAACCCTTTCCAATATAAACTATTTGAGGACTACTTTTAGATCCTAAATTTATTTATTCTAAATCCTCAACTTTGGCATTGCTTAATTTTGATGAATCATTTTGTTGACTACCAAACAATGGTTCTACTTCAACCAAACACCTAGGAATCTGATTAGAACTTAACTGGACAACCTCATTTCCCAAAATTTAGTCTTTTCCATCATTATTTTCTAGTAAAGTACTACAATCTATACTCTTGTTCTCATAATGGTCTAGACATTGCATAAACCTCAAAATATCTTGATCATCTTGGAAAACCTACCAGTTGTATATGTTGTCCAAAACAACTGGTCTTGTTTTGACTTCTAGTATTGACACCCCATGTAAGGTCAAATCGTCATTTTTCAAAGCAACATTGGCTAAAAAATCAGCCATTATATTCTTTGACCTTTCTAACCAACTTATATCAAAGGCATCAAACATTTCAATTTGATCCCAAATAGCATACTTGTACATTTGCAACCTATCAATCTTTACTGCATATTTGGATCTAACTTGAGCTACTACCAACTTAGAATCACCATAAACCTTTAAACACTTTATACCATGTTTGATAGCAATTTCAAGTCCTAAAAACAAAGCCTCATATTCTGTGGTATTATTTGTACATTGGAAGGCTAATAGAAATGAATACTTCAAAGTTGTACCTGATGGAGATATCAACAATACACCTGCTCCTGATCCTTCTTTTGAGCGAGCCCCATCAAAGTATATTTTCCACAATCCATCTCCTTGCATAATTAACTCTCTATTCATAGGGTCAACCTTTTCATGCTGATAATAAAGTTCATTTTTTTGCATCCTAAAATTCTCCATATCCATGTCAGTGCAACAATTAATGTTAGTATCTTCAAATCTTTCTATCATGTGAGGAGTTCTACTCTCCCTTAAGACCTTAACATTTTTTCCAGCAATGTTAAAAGTAGCATATGATAAATCTCTTTGTATACTACCTCCCAATGAAGCACTCCACTTTCTTGACAGTAACATGCCATAATGCGGTGGAATGTCAACCACAAGAACATTCATAGTCATTACTACACCAGGGCAGACTGCTAATTTGCAAGGCATAGCCTCAATGGTACCAATCATAGGGACCTCTCTAGAGTCCATAGCTTGACATCTCCCATGAGGAGTATCAACTTGTAATCCCATTGACCTCATGATTTCCACTGGAATAACAGTATTAGATGCTCCTAAATCAACCATACAATTTTTTAGCATCTTTCCATTAATTATCAATGAGAGAAAAAATGGGTCAACAACCTTTGGGGAAGATGTTGTATTCAAGAAAATTTGAGGAATCTCAGATGTTAACACCTCAACTTCCTTCCCTTTTTTAATTGGTTTCTTGCCAACATTTTATGGACTTTGGACCTTTATTATGGGCACACTATTTAACAATTACATTACCTTTTCCTTATGTTCTTTAATTCTTGTCATCTCCAGAAATGGTACCTTAACTGTCATTTGGGACAAACATTAACCCATATCTACTGGAGTATATTTCACATCTGAAGATTTTGATTTATCAATAGTGATATCACTTTCCTCAGTATGTTCATTCAGAGTTGGTTCTTTTAATTTTTTATTCTCTATCTTTTGAACAATAGTACTTGTTTCTTGCCTTTTCAATTCTCTTTCCTATACAACATTTGGTTCAAGGGCTTTTGTAATGATTTTGACCTTATGTTTATTTATATTTTCACCAGGTCCTTCCTTTTTTTGTACATACTTGGTGTCTATCTTATTTTATTTTATAAAGACACCAGATGGTTGACTGCCAACAACACCCACTACTCTGTTTCTCAGATGGTAGTTGTTTCTAGCCTTGTTCACTAAATCTTTAGTAATCCTAGATTTCTCTTCATCTGAAGATTTTATAATAAGTGGAACATCCTAATTGTCTTGAGCATATCATCTTATATGATCATTAGTTCCCTCAGTATCACTATCAGACAAGATCTGTTGATGATGATTTTCTACCCTTCTTTGTAAACTACAGGAATCATGATTTTCATTTTCATTGTCTGAATCTATATCATGGCATGAGTAAGTATTTGTCATACTATGATCACACTGTTCACCCTCATCATTTCCCTATTCTTCACTTACTCTCAAGTCTAATGTGATAATACAAAAATTAGGGTTATGAGGGGCTTCACAAGCCTCACACCATGGATCATCATTGCAAAAATGGACAACTTTTTTATGTAGAGGGTCTGGAGTTCTCTTGTCTATATTTCCTTTTCTAGGTAGAATAACAGGCTTCCCATCCTTGAACTGAGTTCCATAAGGATGGTTTTGCATTCTATTTTTAGGATTGTATGTAGTATTATAAGAAGGCCTATTGTTTTAAGGAGCACTATATTCCTTACACTCTGGCTCTTTTAAATTGATCCTACTAAACATTGAGTCATCCCTCCTATTCAACTTACTAGGTACTCTTCTGTTCATTTCAATATTCACTGCTATCTTATAAGCATCAGTAAGAGTTCTAGGATTTTTATCTCTAAGAGCATATCCCATCTTAGAATCAAAGGCATTCAAATAAGTTACTAGACATACCTCTTCATCTGGCCTTATCTTTTGAAATAGCTTGTGCATAGATCTTTGAAACCTTGTATTAAACTCTGTAACTTCTTCATTGTAATTCTTTTTTATATTGTCGAACTCATTCAATGAAAACCCTTTATTTATTTTATTTCCATACCGATCCTTAAATAGTTCAATTAACTCATCCATAGAAACAATAGATCCATTAGAAAGGCTCCTAAACCATTCTCTTGCATCTTCCACTAAAGAATGAATAAATAATTTCATTAACACATCCTCATGAGTGATATTTAAATCATCAACAAAATCAATGAACTTTCTCAAATGTGTTTCACAAGAAATAACATTGTTACCTGCAAACTTTGGGAGCTTTTCTCCTATATCACCCACATCTTTAGGGAAAGCATTAGGATACCCAAGGATACCAACAAAGTTAAATTGTTTATACCTTTCAGTATGAAAGGGTTTCCTTTGAAAACTATCATTATCCTTGAAAGTAGTGGCTTTTTCTTTAGAAGTAGTAATATTCTTTGGCCCCGCATGAGAATACTTTGAAGACTGCAAAAAATCTATTTTCTTCTTCATTTCAATTGTTGCAGCTTCCATTTTTTCCTTTTATAACATTTTTTCCATGGTTTCATTTTCAATTCTCAATTTCTCCAAGTCAATATCTAACTTGGACATCTGCTTTGTTAAAGGCTTCTGAAACTTAGGTTCTTGATTTTTGTATTCACTCATCTTTTTCTTACCTTTATCCTTCTATGAACTAGAAGCCTTATGAGTGAGTGGTATTTCTTGGTCCTTTTGAGACCTTTCTGTATCTTCCATATTTTTATGTCTTGAAGATCTTCTTTTTCTCTTATCAACACTCTTATGCTCATGTTTTTTCTTTCTCATTTCTATCTCCCTTTTCATTTGTTGAACAAGGGCAAGCTATTTCATGATGAAATTCTCCTCATTTGCTAGCACATCAGACAGAGCATCTTCATAATCTGAACTAGATGTACTTGTCTCTTCTCTCTCATTTAAAGTAGAAGTGACTGTAGGTGTTTCTAATACACTTTCAGCAGCTTCTTCATACTCTGAAGTATCTCCATCATGAGAATGTTGATTGCTATTCATGTCTCTCCTAGCATTATCCTCTTTACTTCTTGGAGGGGTTTCATCCATGCTAACATGGTTTCTCTTTTTTCTCCAAGACATTTCCATCCTTGAGGATGATGGGATTCCACCATATAAAACCTTTTAAAGATAATTCCTCATCCTTGACCTAGTATTCATTCTGAGCGATATTTACTAAATTTCCACTAATCTCAGAGATTTATTTTAGATTCGCCACCCAATGATTTGGAAAGAATGAATAATTATTAAAGAACAATTTTGACAACTACAAGTGGTATGATTTGTAATCACTTAAATTCCCCAGCAGAGTCAGCAATTTGTTAGGGTTTTTTCTTGCAGGGCCTTTAAAGATGCTTGAATACTTAAATAACTCTATGACTCCCAATGCCTCTGATACTATGACTCAAGCAAGAGAAAACAATAATTGATGAGGTATTTTGATAACACTAGGAATACCTATTATCACCTCCTTCTTTTTTGAGATCCACTGACCTAGGCAGGTATTACCTATGACCGATTACTGACTTGACAAAATCTTTAGAGTGGATTTTACCTATGTGTTGAATGCTCTATTTTTATAGGGACATGTATATAACAATGCAGATAACTATGAATATTCTGAGAAAAATCTTGACAATCTAAATAAATATCTTAATGACAGTAGACATTAGCATAATAGGGAATTTCATCTTTCTTTCCTTTTACAATTCTTGTGAATCTAGGAGGAATAACCTATTTGATTTACTCTTTAAGAAATCAACAAACTTCAACTGTAATCACTATGAGTACAATTGATTTTACACAAATATTCTGAAAGTAATTGGTTTGAATAGTATTGAATATTTGGATGATGACAGATTACCAAACAAGTTCCTAGACCAGTGCCTATCCTTGGACTTGTAGAATTAATAAATGAAGATCCACAGAAATATAAAAATAGAATACTGGAAGATGCCTTACAACCTACATGAAACTTAGATAAAATTCCTTACAAACCATCCTATCACCCCTACAATATTGTATCAAATCCTTAAATATTGTTATGCTCCCTAAAACTATTCACAAAACTTAGTTCTTTCATTGAAAGAAAATTGCAAGTGATTAGATAGTTACCTTGCAACCAATATGCTTAAAAATGCCTTATAGATTTAAACATAAAAGAGAATACACAGCAAATAAAGAGAAAACAATAAGATAGAGTAAATTTGCATCGTATTTTATTCATATGTTTCTGCTTCAATACATAAAAAGCTCAAAAATCTCAAAGACACAGATTGAAATTTAAAAAGTTTGGTTCTCAATATATTTCATCTCTCATTTTACTATTAGAATTTTGATCTATTTATAGGTCCTTAACCATCTTGGAATCCTTTAACATTAGGATGCAACAAGCTTCAGATGGTTTAAGGAACCTAACCCTAAAAGTACAGAAAAGACAAAAAATGAGAATGTAGAATTGGTGGAGAGACAAAAATAGGGGATGAGATCTGATCTTCTTTGTGTTCATCTGGAATATGGCACCTTTGTCTGAAAATGTTTAGGATAGCATCTGATATTCATATTTAGACCAAGTGACCACCATTTTAGGCTAACATACACTTGTCTTTTATAATAACTATCCTCTCTATGCTCATTGGTCAGGCACCAAGTGTTCCTCTTTATTATTCATCCAAGACCTCCTCTTCTACTACCATAGGCTTCTTTTTATTTGGCCTAGTCATCAAGTCCCATGTTTTCACTTCATCCTCTATTGGTTATTTAAAACTTTGTGTGCTCTGTTGTTGTACCTTTTATCTTTCCCATCTAACATCGGTGATGTTTTTAACATCCACTAAAAACTTGTTTATGTCAGTTTCTGCCTTAAAGGCCTCATCCAAAATCATATTGAAACCATCCAAACCTAAATCAGATCCTAAAATAAATGCCTCATTGCTCAACATTCTACTATCAAATTCACTCCTCCAAGCCTCCAAGGCCTTGACTTGATCATCCTCTCCTTTAAAAGGAGGAACAAACCTATTAAATTCTGGTGAAAATAGGCTCATCTTAGCATCTATCTGCTTTAGCTTATGCTTAAAGAAAGATAAGGCTATATTAACCTTTTTAATCTAATCATCTACCTCTATCACAATCTTAGGTAAATTTGATCTAGGTGGCTACAAAGAGGCAACTTTTTCAAATAACTATACCCTAAGAGA
Organism: Thuja plicata; assembly: GCA_018584345.1. Lineage (NCBI taxonomy): Eukaryota > Viridiplantae > Streptophyta > Pinopsida > Cupressales > Cupressaceae > Thuja > Thuja plicata. Next base: position 3,515,115 of record MU223077.1, on the reverse strand, counting down.
CCAAGTAACAAAATAAGGGTTCAAAATGGTAATATAGCCTGTCACTTCTGTATGTAATATGGGCAATTTATTCTAGGCATTTAGGATGATATCTATTTTGTCTTTAAGTATATCTATCCTATACTAAAGAGTACATCTTAATGCATTTAGGGCTACCTCATTATTCTTTTTTCCCATATCCTCTATCTCAACCACTTCCTTTGAATCTGCTTTCTCCTCTATCTGTAAAGGTTGTACTGAAGGTACATAAACTACCTCAATTTTCTCTTGTATTTGCTTTGTCATCTAAGAAATGACCAGGTTCTGTTGATGTATCTTTATGTGGCATAATTCTATATCCTTTACTAGGGCACTGGCTTCCTCAACCAAAATTCTATAGTTCTTAGACAATTGTTTTGTCTTATCTTCATTTAACTGTTCCCAATGGGTCATGATCTGAGAAATCTCAAGATCTCCAGTGTTTTGTATAGTCCAGACCATTTGATTCCCCACCATGCTCTCCTAGATATTTACTAATTGAGGCTTTTGGTCCCTTGGACATAGGTTCCACATGGCAAAGGCTTGTGATTTTGGACTATATCCAAATCCTTTAGTCATGTCGCCCATCTAAATCTCACTAGCCAAATTGAGGTCTGGATACTTTCTAATATGATCAATAATGAATGGTGGGGCTAAATCCTAGCCCTCAGTAAGAAAAATTCCACTGTTCAAAACCATTTTTCTTGCCTCATATGGAGAGACATCCTCACTATTAGGGTCATAGGCTTGCAGAGCTAGCAAAGCCTCATTTGTGATTATCTCTTCACCATCTGTCTTCAGTTGTTCTTTGATTTTCTCTTTCTTGTGCCACCTCAAGAAGTCTTTAAACTCATAAATTTTGACAAAATTATCATCACTTAGGAACTGTTGCTGATGCAGTAACCTTTCATCAATGCATGCCTTAAGAGACAATTCTATGTTTTCTTCTTCATCATGTTGTTGCCTATTTCCTTGTGTGATGAATTTCCTCAAATTATTGTCATACAATCTATTTCTAGGAATGAGAGCACTTTTTCTATCTCCTTTCTTCTCTGTTCTAATAGAGGAGGTCTGACAAGGGTCAACCTTTTTCCTTTTTGTAGCAGAATCCTCTACATAATCTGGCTAGGAAACCTCAGTCAAGTTAATTATATGCCCTTGTTCTTCTTGTACCTATGTTGCCTCTGTAACATTCTATTAAGGTTGGTCAAATTGAGGTGGATGGGAATCTTCTCCATCACTATCACTTTCATATGAAGACTCTGAATATTTAGGCTCTTTTCCTCCTTTCTTTTTATCTAAAACATTTTCCAACTGCTCACAAAGTATATTAAAATTATCAATCATAGCTTTAATCTTGTCAAAATATGACAGGTTAACGTAAAAAACCTCCAAATGACAGTCCATTTCTCCTTTTATGCTTCTCTAGATTTAGTGGCTCCTAAATTCTCTCCCTTCTTGTCCTTATCTCCTTCTCATCAAGGATATTCCTTGTGGCATCCTCCTCTACACAAAAACCATGAAGATTTGTATTTGGTATGGTAGGAGTCAGGAGCTTCCTAGCTCCTGCAATGAATCCTTCTGGGTCAATATATTTGTATAATGCTGCTCCCATCTTGTAGATTTCTAACTAGGTGCTCACTATATCAATGGCACCCTTACCAATAGTAATTTGAAAGATTTTAAATTGCCTAGGGGTTAATGTCCCCTTCCTATGTGGTGCAAAATGTTCATTGTTTGTTAACAAGAGCTGCCAGATAAAATCCATAGCTGCAACTCTAGATGGCACATGATAGGGTAGGACATGAGGTGGATGTATGCATCCATATACCCTAATCATGGTAAAATTTTATTCTAAAAAGAAGTCTCCCCAGTTTTTATCACCCTCCCATTTGTCCACATACTCACAAGGTCTCAACAATTGCATCATCTTTACTTGGAGTCTAGTTTTTCTAATACCCATGGTCTGCATTAATGGATATATAATTGAATTCTCAAATCCACAAAAATCATAGTCCTTGAATGTATAATTCCATATCCTAATCCAAAACTAAATAGGATTAGGCCAGTCCTAGAAAATCCTCTTAGGATTCAAGTTATTCACATTCATGATTCCATAGTTGAAATGTAATAACAAATGCATCAGGATAGAATAATGAAAAAACCTAGGTTCCTTTTCCTTGGGATCCTTCATCTTCTTCTACACAGCTACCAATCCCTCATGCATTTTATCAATAATGTACTATATATAATCATAACTGGTTCTAGAATGCACATCTTGCAAATCTAGTACCATCATTAAAATTTCAGAGTTTATTTTCTCTTCTCCTCCATCTATAACCAACACTCTACACAAAGAATAAGCAATTTACTTAATATAGAAATGTAAATCTTTAAAACAGTAAGGTGCAGTTCCAGGTATTTGGGTAATATGATTCCTAACCTCCTTAAGAATATGCTTTTGCAACTGGTTCCTAGCAGCAATAGGTTGTAACCTATACCTCTCGTCTTTCTTATTAATATTTATCTTGGTGGACATGGTACTGTATAATCCAAAGGCTTGCATGAATAAAATCCTATTCAAAATCAATAGGGTTGTACCATCATTTTTCTTAATTTTCCTAGATAGGGCATCATAATGGCTAGCAAGACCTAGAAACAAGTCTACATCTACATAAAAATCAGAGCCAATTAACCTAGCCAGACCTCTAGTCCAAGGGTTTGATATGGGAATGGATTTATCAGAATTATTATAAAAATAATTATACAGAGAAAAACCTGTGGAACCTGGAGTGTGGGCATTTCTGATTTTACAGTAGTCATCTACTAGTAAGTTTGCATTTGCTCTCTTTTTATGTGTAGACCCTAGCAACAACTTCAAGAATTTATCAGAGAAATTCCTATTTCCCTTAGCATCATCATCACCTTCATCACTCTTTCCGCTGGTAGAAGCCACACTGACTGCTTTACTCATCTCGCTCTATTTTCTCTTTCTCTTTTACCGATATTGAGACAAATCTCCTCTCAAGACTCACTACTCTTCTCTGTATACTGCTAGCAATTCAAGAACCTTGAAAAAATGGAGAATTACCATAAAATTAATCAATTTCTACCTTTTGAACATAGAAGACCTAGCAATTCTTCACTCTACAATTCTTTATGTATGATAAATGAAAATAAACCTGCGATCAACTCTTTATGGTAACTCTTCCAAGTACATAGCTCATCATTGAAGAGACAATCAATTTTTCTTTCAAGTTAACATGCTATGGAATTAATTGAAATCCTACCCATAGCTCATGAATATGATAGGAAATCAAAATCATATGAGTGCATTTTCAGGAAAATCCTTATAAAATTTGAACAAAATGACATGTCTTCATATGATTGGTTCTTTGTCAGACATTTTAGCCACCTTTTTCATACAATAATTAATCTTCTAGATTCTCATTAGACGCTGAATATCTATGTTGTCATGTCAGCAACGGCTGCCCTTTATCATTTTTCATTTTTAGCAACTACGCGACTATGTAGTATCTCTTTGTCACTGATCAAAATTCTTAACCCTTAATTTTTCTGGAGATCTTGGGACTATATGATTTTCTTTACTTGGCTAACCATGGTTAATTTCAGCAATCACATGACTGAATGAATCCATGTCGCCAGATCAAATGCTTAACCCAAAGTTTATTCAGAGAGCCCGTGACTAACGGTTACCTTTTATCCTTTAACCGTTATTGCTAAGTCTCTGAATGTTTATTTCTCTTTATGAGACTCCGCAACAAACCTTAGTTTCCCAATCATTGATTAAAATTGCTACTTGATATTTCTTTTGGAGACTATGCGATATTGCTTTATCCTTTGATTTTAATTCAGAGACTATGCGACTAAAGCTAATCTCATTTTCGCGAGCACTTTTTACTTTTATGCAAATTTGATAGAGACTTAGCGACTATTGTTGATCTTATTACACTTAGCTTCTGACGGCTCCACTAAGTCGCTGAGTATATTTTAAAAACCTTAAATCATTTGTTAATTATGCGACAACCTTAAAATACATAACCTTAAATCCTTCAATCTCTTAATCGCCAAATGATATTTTTCTTTTGGGAGACCACGCGACTAACCTTTGTTCTACTTACTGTGGACACATGTCTCATCTTAATTGTTTGTCTCCAAATCACTGAAGAAACACTGATTTAGCAATTTTAATCAAGGACTACCTGACCATCATATACTTTAATCACCTTTTGGTTTGTCATGAAGTCTCGGCATCTTTTACTTAGCTAACCTTTTACTTGGAGACTACGCGACATAAGAATTTAACATGTCACTTAACTGTGTTCTGATTCGGAGACCCGGAGACAGAAGTAATCACTAATTCTCATGAAAATTCACTAACTGCATGATACTTTGTGGGACACCGCACCTTAACTACTTGTTTCCATGTTACCTGATGACGTATTTCTACATTGGGAGACTTCATGACTGAAGGGTTTTGCTAAGTCTCATAACTTATAAGTAATATTCTATTTCTTTCTGAGACATCCTGACAACAGTTAATCACCAAATCTCATGACAAATTAGAATATGCTTTTAGGATTAAGAGACTAGGTGACTACTGAAAAAGGCAGATGACTTAAGTTTATCAAAAAGCTAATGCAAAATTAGAAACTCGATTGACATTTTAGGGATTTTTTGCATTTTTACTTAGAAGATAGCTTAGGGTTTTGGGTTTTTGCACTACTTATGTGGATTTTAACCTAACAACATAGAATTTTTGTAGGGATACTTCAAAAATGAGACAGACCTTTTGATTTTGGATAGAAATTGGCATGAAGGCAACACAACTTTTTGGGAAAACCATCAAAATTAGGAATACAACCAACAGGTCCTACTTGGTCTTATTATGAGAGAGAGAGAGAGAGAGAGAGAGAGAGAGAGAGAGAGATCTTATTATGTCTTATTAGAAGGTATTGGTCCTAAGGGTC
>MU223077.1:3496917-3509939 GCA_018584345.1 Thuja plicata | reverse complement strand
TTTTGGTCAAACATATAGTCTAGCTAGATTCATTCTAGCTAAGTTAGATAAGTTCTTTAACTTTTTCAATTGGAAATGTCTATTAAATGTATGTTTTATACCACTTTGAGTCCAATTACCATAAAAATAAAATTATTTCACAAAAAGTGACATTTCAATAACTCCTAGTGTTTTTAATGATATTTAAAAAAATATGAAAATACCCTTTTATAGAGATCAAAGTCAAGAATATCCTCATATAGATTTTATAGTATTTTAATTAGACAGTCTATTTTAATTAGACAGTCTATTTTAATTAAATAATATTCAAAGTAGGTATTTTAACAGTCAAGCAGTCATTGATTCAGAAAATATTAAAAAAGATAAATCAATTCAAAAAAATATTAAAATCATATAAAACACTAGACAAGAGAGTCCTCTTCAATAATATGTAATTTATTTGTTTTTTCGTATAGTTTTGATAGGGAAAGTGGCGGGAGACAAAAAATGTTGATTTCAGGTAAGTTCAACTTTGAAAACTTTTAACAGAAAAACAATAGATCAAAAACACTTCTTTATTTTTTACTGCACTAGCTATACATGTCATCTAAAACATATTATGAAATTAGAGGAAAAAAATGATTTTTTACTTATAATGATTTAGCGGGAAGTAAACTCATTGATTTACAATATTTATCAGGAAATAAAAAATAGCCCTAAAAATTTCAAAAAGCATAATAATTTTGGTTCAATTTTTTTAAAAAAATTATAGGCATATATTTCATCCTATTTCACACATTTCTTCAGTTTACACCATCTTCAAATTCTCAACAGAAATGTGACTTTTATGCCCTTGAAGTTTTACAATTTTGGTATTGTTAACCTTTTCCTTTGTAAAAGGGTGACAAATTATTGTGCTTTTACCCATTAGTAGGTATTGGTCCTAAGGGTCCTACTACGTCTTATTATGAGAGAGAGAGAGAGAGAGAGAGAGAGAGAGAGGTCTTACTAGGTCTTATAGGTCCTATTAGGTATTATGGGTCTTATTAGGTCCTAATCTAGGTCTTATAGGTTCTATTAGGTCTTAAACTAGTCCTATTAGGTCTTAAGTGGTCTTATTGGATCTTAAGGGTCCTATTAGTTCCCAATGAGTCTTAATTAGTCTTAATTAGTAAAGTAATAGGTCCTAATTTGTCAATTATTAGTCACATGTTAGGTCTTAATTCCAGTCCTATTAGTTCTTAACTGTCCTATTAGGTCTTATTAGCTTGCATATTAGGTCTTCATAGGTCTTATAGGTCCCATTAGATATTATTGGTCCTATTAGGTCCTAATCTTGGTCGTATAGGTTCTATTAGGTCTTAAATTAGTCCTATTAGGTCCTAAGTGGTCTTATTGGGTCTTAAGCATCCTATTAGTTCCCAATGGGTCTTAATTAGTCTTAATTGGTCAAGTAATAGGTCCTAATTGGTCAAGTATTAGTCACATGTTAGGTCTTAATTCCAGTTCTACTAGGTCTTAAGGGTCCTATTAGGTCTTATTACTAGGTATTATATCTTATTTGGTCTTTTATGTGTGTGTGTGTGTGTGTGTGTGTGTGTGTGTGTGTGTGTGTGTGTGTGTGTGTGAGAGAGAGAGAGAGAGAGAGATTATTGTTTATTTTTTAGACCTAGGGTTTGCAATTTTGTTTTCAATTGTGTTTAGGTTTACATTTAAATTTTTTTATACCTACGGTTTCTTGTTTCAGTTGTGTTTAGGTTTAGGTTTAAAGGTTTTCTACATAGGGTTTTATGTTTTGTAAGTCTTATTGTTTTCTATACAATAATTTACTAAGTAAAATAAAACTAAACATAATGTAATTTACTGTAATCCTATTAAAAAAACAAACTTCAAACATTAAACATAATATGTATTGAACAGTAAATATTAAACTAGTTCTAAGAGAGAGAGAGAGAGAGAGAGAGAGAGAGAGAGAGAGAGTGTGTNAATTTACTGTAATCCTATTAAAAAAACAAACTTCAAACATTAAACATAATATGTATTGAACAGTAAATATTAAACTAGTTCTAAGAGAGAGAGAGAGAGAGAGAGAGAGAGAGAGAGAGAGAGTTTGTTGTTTATTTTCTAGACCTAGGGTTTACAAATTTGTTTTCAGCTGTGTCTAGGTTTACATTTGTGTTTTCTACCTAGGGTTTACAATCTTGTTTCAGTTGTGTTTAGGTTTTGTTGTCTTCTACAATAATTTACAAATTAAAATAAAACTAAACATAACAATTTATTTTAGTCCTATTAAAAAAACTTTAAACATTAAACAGTAATCATAAAACACTTTTTTAACATTAAACTAATTAAAAACAACAATAAAATAACATTTTTAATTAAAAAATAATAAAAAACAATGATATGTACCTGGCCTCAAAAAAACAACAACAAGGGGGTCAGCGGTAGCTCTCGAAATGGGCACTCATCTACAACAAACGTAATTCTATTTTGAAAGTTGTGAAAATGACTTGCAAAATGGGTTAAAAGAAAAAATAAATAATTTTACAACATGGGCACCCATTTTTTAAAAATTGGGTGCCCGTTTTGGTCCGAGCGCCCATTTTTTAAACAAATGCCCATTTTATATTTACGGCTTAGGAAAATGAAGCATAATGGGCACTCATTTCTAAAAACATGGGTGCCCATTTTGGTTTTCCAATTTTGTTTGGCCACGGACTTCCGCGGAATTGGCACCCAACTTTGGGCTTGCACCCTATCATAGTGTTCATTTTTCTTATTCAACTATTACTTCAATTTCCAAAAATGCTCCTAATATTTTCCATGTTTCTTTTCCTACCATTGTTTATACCAATTCTACCATTAATAGCTTGGCTCAAACTTTTTCTCCTTTGTGACAAAAAGTTGCTTCCATGACTCAATCCAGGTTCAACATTCCTACTTGTGACATTGTTGGTCCTTTGTATTTCAATATCATTTGCATTGTTATCTCACAATATATGTAGATTCCTCACCTTGACATTTATAATGGTAAGGGTGATCATGTCACACATGTTAAAACTTTCCAAACCTTATGTAGTTATTTTTATCATGATCCTAGGTTTATGAAAAAGTTTTTTACAAGAACCCTTTGAGACAAAGCCTTGGAGTGGTATTGTTCCTTTCCTACTTACTCAATTGATTGTTTCCAAAATCTTGCTAATGCTTTCATTAAAAAATTTCAAAACAACATTTATCCTATAATCTCTCTAACTAATTTAATCCATTTAAAAGAAGGTGTTAAAGAAAAAATTTATGATTTCATTTGTAGATTTAAGCATTTGCATACTCAGATTTCTTATCATGTTCCTTATATTGATGTGAAACATATTTTTATTGCTAATTTATAAAGTAACTTTAGAGATAAGATAGTTCTCTTTTTGTTCTCTTCTTTTTCCCAATTTTTTGTAGTGCTCAAAAACTGAGAGGGGAGGGGTGAATCAGTTAGTCCAAAATAAATCCTTTGTCACTTTGATGTCTTAAATACTTGAACACTATTACTCAATTAATTAAGATATTCTTCTTTAACTCGGGTGTCAAAGTAATCTTTATTATATACAATGCAATTAAATACTTTAGAGATTTAAGTGTAGAAAAATAAAGCATGAAACAAATAACATATACACAAGTCACACCAAGATTTAACATGGAAACCCAACATGGGAAAAACCACCAATGTAACTAGTTACTGCTTTTCACTCTTTTGAAGTGAGCCCTGTTAGGAGCCAACCCTGTTAAGGGTTACAATAACACACTTTTATGTGTGATCTTGTTAAATGATTTAATCACCCTATGAGGAGTGGCCTTGTTAGAAGTCTTAAACACTTCAACATAGAAATGCTACCTTGTGAGAGGATTTACAAAAAGACTATTAAGTCTACTCTGTTAAGAGATTTTAGATCACTGCTACAATTGTTAGATAGTAACAATGAATTGACTTGTATGTGTAAGCAACTGTATTTGCTGATTTAGATCTCTGTTCTAATTATAACTGGATCCTTTCTAATGAGATGTTCTATTGTAGCTCCGAGTGATTAGTACTCAATCAGAGTCCTATTTGATTTTGCCTTCACTCTTCATATCACAGAATTATGCACTTCTACTTTCTCTTCTTACTATCACCCTTAACACATTCAATCTAAACTTGACCTTTCATTTATATGCTAAGACCTATCAAGTCAGCTTGAATAATATTCTAATAATAAATAACAATTCAGTTGGCCTCATACTACCAATTAATTATAGAATATAAATCATTGTTAGTCGGCAGCCATTGAATGCTCGACCAAGACTGAAATTTTCGAGTGACTCTAACAACACTGAACTTTCTTCAATGCCCGGCTGAACTCAATCAACACTAAATAACTCATTATGTTCACCAACTGTGCTCGGTCTGAATGTAGACATATGTGTAACATCACTATATAAGTTTAAATACATGTGCAACATCAATGACAATACACAATTGAATAATTGTCTTCAATAATCTCCCTCTTTGGTATTGATGGAAACACAACATGTCGTAATACAAACAATTGTAGAGAAACATAAAATTTTATTAATTTCTTTAGCTTCATTCTGATTCTCATACAAAAAAACCCTCTAACATCAAAATCTCCCTCTTAGTATATTATAGAAAACTCTCCTTCTTTGACAATAGATTCCAAAGACACCATTTCCACAAATATCAATAGTCAGTACTATTTCACTTTGTAATTGTAATGTACCTGAATCTACAAATTCATCTACAATGTGCTTTGATGTACCTGCATCAACTGATTGATGTTCACTGTTGCTCATATTAATGCATCACTAAACTATATTTTAGTGAGCTTCAATTAGGGGAAGCACCCCTATCTTTCCTCTAAGATACAAGAATGCATCCTCAGGTAAAATTTTGGTGAATATGTCTACAAATTTTTCTTTGGTATTCACATATTCCAACCTTACTTCTTTATTCTGTACCAATTCACCCAAAAAATGATACTTTATTTCTATATGCTTAGTTTTGGTGTGCATTACAGGTTTATTTGAAATGTTAATAGCATTGGTGTTGTCATCGTAGATAATAAATGACTCTTTTACTTCTTCCTTCATTGTTGACAACAACTACTTGATCCATATGATGTTTGAACAGTTCACTCCTGTAGCAACATATTCTACCTATGCTATACACTGAGAGATACAATCATGTTTCTTTCTAGTCTATGATACTAACCTCTTTCAAAAAAAGAAAGCTCCACCACTAGTGATTTTCCTATCATCCACACTTCCAGCCTAATCAGCATTAGTGAATTCCTTTAAATCAAAATTTCCACCTTTCTTATACTATAAATCATAGTCTCCATACCCTTCAGATATCTCAGAATTGTTTTTATTGCTATTAGGTGATTATCTCTAGGATTAGTTGAAAATCTTGCAACAATACCAATTGCCAATGCAATATCAGGTCCAGTGTGAACAACATTTAGCAATTTTCCAATCATGGATCTGTAGTTGGTCTGATCTACCTCATTTGAATCATCATCTATAGACAATTTCTGTCTAGTACACATGGGTGTTCCAATAGGTTTGAAATCTTCCATAACAAATTTCTTGAGTATCTCCTTGATATTTTTTGATTGAGTAATGTAGATACCATGCTTCATTTAATGTACTTTTAATCCAACAAAGAATTTGATCTCACCAAACCTAGACATCTTAAATTCTTTACTCATAGCTATAGAAAATGCTTTGCATAGGTCATCATAACCAATGAATAATATGTCACCAACAAATATCTATGTAACTGTATTTTTTTATTTGGTCCTTCTTTGATGTATAGGCTACCATTATCATTGGTTCTATGAAATCCAATACTTATTAGATAGCTATGAAATATTTCATACCAGGCTTTGGGCGATTTCTTTAGTCCATACAATGCTTTGTGCAGCTTGCAAACCATATCCCTTCTACTAGGATCAATAAATCCTTCAATTTGTTCAATGTAGAATTCTTCTTCTAGGATTCCATTCTGAAATGCAGATTTCAAATCCATTTGATATACTTTGTATCCTTTATGTGCAACATATGCAAGAAGAGTTCTGAATCCTTCAAGTCTTGCAATAGGAGAAAAAATTTCTCCATAGTCAATACCCTCTTCTTCAGCATATCCTTTACAAACTAGTCTAGCCTTGTTTCTAGAAACTTTACCATTTTCATTCATTGTCTTTCTAAAAACCCACTTGGTTCCAATCACATTCTTGTCCTTTTCCCTAGGCACAAGAGTTCAAGTCTTGTTCTTCTCAATCTTCTCAATTTCTTCATTCATTGCTTCTATCCAAGTTTCATCATTCAATGCATCTTTAATAGTTCTAGGTTCAAATTCACTTAGTAGGCATGTACCTTTACCTTTCTTCCTTGTTAATACACCTTCTGTTTGATCTCCAATTATCTGATCAGGTGCACGATGCCTTTTAAGATATCTTGAAAGTATTGGATCTTTGGTTCTAGGTTCTGGACTTGATCCACTAGGTCTATCATTCTCAAACATTCTTTCCTGTTCCTCTGTTTCAAGCTTGGGTTCCACCATTTGTGACTTAGATCCCTCTATTTGTGACTTGGGTTCCTCCATCTGTTACTTGGTTCCCTCTACTTGTGACTCAGTTTCCTCTATCTATGACTTAGTCTCTTCTACCAACAGCTCAAGTTGTACAGTTTGCAACTCGGGATGGACAGTTTGTGCTAGTATATTTAGTGGTTGATAGTTCTATTGTCCCATCACCATTTCTCGAGTCATAGTTATAGTATTAGGTTCATAATACACAAATTTTGTGTGGTCTCTTGGCTCTTTTCTACTCTTCTCTTCACCCTTTTCTAAAAACTCATCAATCTTGACATGTACACTTTCTATGACTTTATGAGTAGTAAGATTTAGGCATTTGTATGCTTTTCTTTTACTTGTGTAACCTAGGAATATTCCTTCATCATTTTTTTCATCTAGTTTTCCATTTCTAGCTTCCTTCAAGATGTAGCCTCTACTTCCAAATACTTTGAAATAATGAACATTAAGTTTATAGTCATACCATAATTCAAAAGGTTTCTTGCTACTACCTTTCTTTAGTTAAACTCAGTTTAGGGTGAACATTGTAGTGCTGATGGCCTCCTTCCAGTATTTGGCAGCAACATTCTTTTCAATCGTTAGAGTTTTGGCACAATCCATGATGGATCTGTTTCTTCTCTCTTCTATTCCATTTTGTTGTGGTGTACCAGGGGAAGATACATATCTTTTGATTCCTCTCTCATTACATAATTCGTTGAACTCATTAGAAATGAATTCTCCTCCTCTGTCAGATCTTAGGCATTTTAGTTTCTTTCTTGTTTCCTTTTCTACTCTTGCAAGATACCACTTGAATTTCTAAAAAAGCTCCTAATTTTTCTCTGAGAAACATGATAGTCGTCATTCTGGAATGATTATCAAAAAATAGAATAAAATACTTCTCTCTAGTATAACTTGTTGTTCCAATTGGTCCTCATAGATTAGTATGTACTAATTCCAAGACTTCATTAGCATTGTAACTCTATCTTTTGAAACTAGTCTTTCTTATCTTTCTGATTTGACATTATTTGCATATTGGTAACTCGGGTTTCTTTAAAATAGGAATACCTCTAACTCTCTTGTTCTTTCTTATATTTACTAGATTATCAAAGTTTACATGACACAAGCTTCTATGCCATAACCAAATTTATTTTATTTGTGCAATAAAGCATGAACCTTCAGTGAGATCAAGATATAATAGATAACCTTTTGTTTGTCTACCAGTTCTAACTAGGTTCCCTTTACCATCACGAAGCTTGGCCTTACCATTCACAAATTCCACCTTGAAGCCAATGTTATTCAGCTATGCTACACTAAGTATATTTCTCCTCAATCTTTCAACCCAATAAGCATTACCACATTTGATTCCTTCTATAAGAACAATGCAACCTTTTCATCTTACAATGCAAGGTTCGTCATTCCCAAAACTGACACTCCCACCATCATACTATTCAAGATGTTCAAAATTTGTCTTATCACCAGTCATGTGATGAAAAAAACAACTATAAATTATCCATGTATCATTTTTATTGATGTGTGAGAAAAGTGTTGTCTTCTCATCTTCTTCGTCTGACTCATCCTTAACAATAATATAAATGATTTCTTCTTCTTCGTCACTGTCAGAATCTTTAGAAATATAACAAGACTTCTTACCTTTATCCTTGTGGCTTTTGTAGTTCTTGAAATCTTTCTTGCCATTGGATTTTTTGAACTTTTTCTCATCTTTGTCTTCTTTTTTGGACACTTTGTAGCAATGTGACCAACCTCATTGCACGAGAAACAAATCAATGGTATCTTTCCTCTATATTTTCCTTTTGCAGCTATTTTTACAAGTAGTGCTTCAATGATGTCAAGATCTTCATCATTAGATTCATCATCACTGTCACTTTCAATTTGTTTCTCTTTTGATTATCTATCATTCTTATTGAGGCTTAGCTTTGCTTTGAATGCAGACTCAAGATTGCTGGAGCTAGGAGAGTAATTGTCAAAGTTGTCCATCTCAAAAGTTGTAAGCCTTACCACTAATGTATCCAGAGTTATATCTTTATTGCACCTCTTCTCTTGATTAGATAAAAATCTAATAACATAGATAGGAATTAAAGTTTTAGGCACCCTACTAACCACTATTGTATCTTCAATTATTCCTCCTGCAGCTTTGATGGCACTCACAATCTTCTTGATTTTGTCAATGTATCCTTTAATGTCTTCTCCTTCTTTCATTTTCATCTACTCAAATTGTCCTCTTACACTTTCTTCTTTGTCTCTTCTTACATTTGCATCTCCTCAATGAATGTCCTATAATTTCTTCCACATATCATACGATGTAGGGTACTCCTTGACTTCATCAAATTTTGAGTAGTCGAGTGAAGAAGCTATGTCAGTCATCATTATGTTGTGATGCCTTTGTTCCATCATATGTTCCATAGTCATAGTCCCTGTTGGTTCCACATATTTTATCTCCAAAAATTGTAGAACAACATCACCAATAGTAGATAGATGTAGCTTCATCAGCTCCTACCATGCTAGGAAATTGTCTTTGTTTAGCTTAGGGATCTTCCTTCTTTAAGAAATCTCTGATCTTTTTCTTAGGCCTTGAAACTTTCTTTAAAAGCACTTGAAGCTCTGATACCAATTGTTTGAAATGAGATAAGTAACTGAGAGGGGACAGGTGAATCAGTTACTCAAAAACAAATCCTTTGTCACTTAGATGTCTTAAATACTTTAACATTATTAATTAATTAAGATATTCTTCTATGACTCGGGTGTCAAAGTAATCTTTATATTATCCAATGTAATTATACTTTAGAGATTTAAGTGCGGAAACATAAAGCATGAAACAAATAACATATGCATAGGTCATAGCAAGAATTAACATGGAAAAACAATATGGGAAAAACCACCAATGTAACTAGTTACTATTTTTCACCCTTTTGAAGTGAGCACTGTTAGGAACCAACCCTGTTAAAGGTTACAATAACACACTGTTAGGTGTGACCTTGTTAAAGGATTTAATCACCCTGTTAGGAGAGGCCTTGTTAAAGGTCTTCAACACTTCAACATAGAAATGCTACCTTGTGAGAGGATTTAAAAAAATACTATTAAGTCTACTATGTTAAGATATTTTAGATCACTGCTACAATTGTTAGAGAGTAACAATTAATTGACTTGTATGTGTAAGAAACTTTCTTTGATGATTCAGATCTTTGTTTTGATTATAACTAGATCCTTGCTGGTCAGATGTTCTATTGTAGCTCCAAGGGATCAGTACTCAATCACACTGCTGGTTTCTCTTCTTAGTATCACCCTTCACACATAAAATCCAAACTTGACCTTTCATTTATATGGCAAGCCCTGTCAAGTCAGCTTGAATAAACTTCTAATAATAAATCAAAATTTCGTCAGTCTCATATAACCAATTAATTATAGAATATTTAAATCACTGTTAGTTAGCAGCCACTGAATGCCCAACCAAGACTAAAATGCCCGAGTGACTCAGTCAACACTGAACTTCCTTCAATGCTCGACTGAACTCGGTCAACACTAAATAACTCGTTATGTTCACCAACTATGCTCGGTATAAATGTAGACATGTGTGTAACATCACTATATAAGTGTAAATACATGTGTAACATCAATGACAATACACAATTGAATAATTGTCTTCAACACAAGTGACAACATCATCCAAAGGTGTGGCTTCTTTGTCATCTATTTTAAACTTGCTCATAATTATACCCAGGTTTATGAATCTTTGCATAACGTGACATTGAAGTTAATTAATGCTAATGTGTTAGTGCTTCCTCCTATAAAACCAATCAACACATATAAACCTAAATCTAAATAATTTGATCCCAAATATTTTTTTCCAACATCAATGTTAGCCTAGTCATGATACTAAAAAGTGTTTCTGCTTCGAGATTGTTATCTGAGATCTTATTGATGTTAAGGCTATATACATTGATGGTGATAAGGATCAAGGAAACAAATCCATGAAACCTCCCATCCAAAACTTTCAAATCTATACCAATCATTTTTCATCTCATTTAACCAACACTATTGATCAACCTTTTTATTCCCAATGCATTGACTATGATGACAAAGTTACTGAGGCCAATCTTGTTGTTAACCGAGTTGATCACATCAAGCCTAAACCTTTATCTCCACCTTGCATTACCTTCAACCCTACTTAGACAATTAAAGTACCCAATGATTGTCTTTATATCATCATAAAGGTTAATGCACTTCCTACCTATGGTGCGCTTGTTGATCCCACTTGAACACACGACATACCACATCAATAAGAAAAACTCACACGGATAAAGGATCTAGAACTTGAGGGACTTTAACCATTGAATTGAGATCTAATAACATGTAGATTTTTCCATCACATGAAAATAATGTACTAGTTGTGGAGAGGGATCTCATCGTGGATATAGTCGCTATGCAAACACATATTTTCCTTCATGATTAAAATTTTTACCCACTAATGTGGGATCACCCTGTATTAATTTGAATTTTTTGTGGTAAACCACTATTAGAGAGAGACAAAAATGTAGTTGAATAGTTTTTTCTCATTGGTGTTTATTTAAATCAAGAAGAAAAATTATGGTCATATAAATATTTTATAAACTTTCTAGGATTCTCAAAGAAATTGTACTCCAAAAGTAATGTTCATCTAATGGAAGAGATGAAAATTCCTCAATTAACAAGACTGGTGTCAATCAAATGAATTGGAAAAAATGACTTGTTTTTTTTTATTTAAACATGTGTTATTTTTCCTGGTCTTTTAGGTGGTAGATTTCTTCTTTGTCACATTAAAATAGAGAACATGCGTGGACATTTTTTTCTAGATTACCCTCGATATCTTTTCATATCAAGGATTTTTTTTCTTTTAATGTTCATCATGAAATAATGTGGTAATCAGTGTAACATCTTAAAATGTTAGCACCCATCATTGGATGTCTTTTATGACCTATTAGATGCTTTTTAGTGATGTCAAGATCTAAAATCTTTATGCTTTATCTTCCACATCTTCCATGTTCTTTTCCTCAGACATTGTGCACTCCCCAAGCCTCAGATCTCCTTCAAAATTAACTCCTCGAGGAATAGGCCAACCCAAGTTTGCCTCGACCTAGACAGAGTCGACTCAATTCTTCCTTTTCCTTCAAAGTTTATTATAAGTGGCCTCCACTCCCAATATGATGGTGTTTTATTTCCCTATCTCAGTGTTGTCGGCCTGGTGATTCTAAATCATGAAATAAGAATAAAAGATATCTTCTTCTCTCATTTTGACATCCATTATTACAATCTATATTTCATTATTATGCAATCTTTGTACAAACTATCAATTGATCAAGTGTAATAAATCAAGTATCCAAGTTGTGCAATTGAAGTGGTGGATTTGATATTTGAAGGAAAACATTGCATTGAAGATCTCCAAGTCTCCACTTCTTCTTTGATTCAAGAAAAAGAAATCTTCTTGCATTGATGTAAATTTATCTCCCATGGTGGCCTCAAAGATGGATTATCAAGAAAGAAAAAAGATCCATTCCTCTTCTCCATTCAATATTTCAAGCATACCCTCATCCAAGATCTAGGATTCGGAAAGTGTAGATCCATTGCATTTGTGATCGAATTCATGATTCTACAACACATTTTAATCATACAAGAATCCATGTGGAGTCGAGTGATTTCTAAATCCATCCATGAGGGTATTTCATGCAAGGTAAATATGACGTTTATCTTGTTTACATTACTTTTCCATTTTATTTAAATGTTAATTTCTATGAAGGGGATTTACCAAGGCAAGCCCCTTTTCACAAAATTTTCCCCTTCTTCTTGTGTGCAAGAATAGGTTTTTGGAGCCCAAGATATGGAATTTTCAAGATATAAAACCAGTGATATGTCTCCTATTTATTTTACTTGTTTTAATAAAATGGAAAATACAATATATTAATTTAAATTTTATTGTATTTTGTCTTTATTTATTAAATTAAAACTTCTTTTTAAAATTAATGTATGTTTTTAAAAAATTTAAATATATGTTTTTATTATAATGTATCTATTTTTTATACTTAAAAGTAATTTATTTATTTTTCTAATTTTATATCATAATTTTAAATAATAATATATTTTCTCATTTTTTTATCTATAATTTTTAGATGATTTTAATTAATTATTAGATACATTATTATAAAAAATTATTTTTGAAAAATTTAAAAACATATATTGAAGTACATATTATTTTAAAAAAATCTTAAATAAAAAAAAATACAGTATGTTTATTTTTATTTTTATTACTACTAATTTAAATAAATAATAAAAGTTATTTGTTGTAATATCATAACTTCTATCTACTAGCAAATATATAACCTATATATAAAATACGTCGATACACCACCACACATGTAACACATTGAATATATTA
>MU223077.1:3480123-3494867 GCA_018584345.1 Thuja plicata | reverse complement strand
TGTGTTCCTTATCTATCTCAAAAGCAATGTATCATGTGATGTTACATCCGTGCACCAATAAAACATGACTTAGTGCACAATTATCTGTCTAACATTTTTGGGGGTCATTTTGAATACCTCAACAAAAGGCATACTAATATAGCATAATATTCAATGATGTTGATTGGAATCCTTACTAATAAGTAGGAGACTTTCCAAAAAAATGTTGTAAATAATTTGGAGCAATTTGAAATTTCCAAATAAGATTTTGAGAAGTGTGAAGTTAGAATGCTCAACTAATAGACTCTCTCCCCGTAATACACAAAAGGACTCTAATCATATCAATACAATAAAAATGGACAGTTGCTAAAACTAAATCTAAATAGAAGATTAACTACGAGTTTCAGGCTCACTCACTAAGCCTATTTACACAATCTATATCTTAGCTTAGAGAACCCAATAGTGGCATACATACTTTTATTATTTATTTAAATTAGTAGTAATAAAAATAAAAATAAACATATTGTATTTTTTTTTATTTAAGATTTTTTTAAAATAATATGTACTTCAATATATGTTTTTAAATTTTTCAAATATAATTTTTTATAATAATGTATCTAATAATTAATTAAAATCATCTAAAAATTATAGATAAAAAAAGAGAAAATATATTATTATTTAAAATTATGATATAAAATTAGAAAAATAAATAAATTACTTTTAAGTATAAAAAATAGATACATTATAATAAAAACATATATTTAAAATTTTTAAAAACATACATTAATTTTAAAAAGAAGTTTTAATTTAATAAATAAAGACAGAATACAATAAAATTTAAATTAATATATAATTTATCATTAATATATTGTATTTTCCATTTTATTAATAACCGTGTAAAATAAGTAAATAAATAAATAAAAGTTTATAAAAGAAATGAAACTGAAAAATCAAAAAGAAATGAAACTGATATCCCTGGCTAACGTGATTTGATTGACTGTGCTGATTGACTGCAGGTACAAATGGCAGTTTGACAAGGTCGCATGGGGCAGAGGACATGGTATGGGTATGGCATGGTAAAGGTGCGGGGAATGAGGTGCAAATCCTCACACCTTTAGCCATTGCCCTAGCACAAGGTATAAATTCTAGGACTAGGTTGACTTGGGTCTGCATTGTCATGTGGATCTCCAAATTTCACAATCAGAAGTTACAGGTATCAAGGTTTTATATGCAAAAAAGTTTCTAATTCTGACAGTTCCAGTTCTGCAACAATCATTTATAGATCTGAAGTATGTTCCTTCTCTCCTAGCTTTTAAGGTGAGTCCATTCTTCTTCTTTTCATCTTGAATTTCCTTTTATACATTAGATTTGATCTCATATTTATTTATTCATAATCTAATTTATCATAAGTTGCATTCCTTTCATAGTCTTGCATATCATTTTACATATCATATACATTTTAGCATAAAAGGAATTCAATCCCCAAAAATCCATTTTAAAATCTAGATCTAGAATTAACATCCCTTTATTGTTTTGGGCTTTGCTAATCTTGTTTGGGTTTGAGTGTGAACCCTTTGGGGGCATTATTAATGTAACATAGGATATGTCTCTCATATCCCACATTTGATTTGGTGAGCCATCTAGTGTACCACGTACTTAGCCTTTTCTTCACCATTTCATATCTTATATTTTTGTGAACCCAACTTAGTTTGTTTACATTCATATTTTTGTGTTATATAGATATTTTATATGGATGATAGTTAGATGATCTCTTTCTTTGTATATATTTTCTTAATAAAAATTTATATTATATCATAGTTTAATGCTTAAATTTGATAGTTAGATTGCATTTTTATTTAAAATTGTATTGTATTTCTCTTTCCGTTAATTCCCTTGTTCATGAGCTTTATAACTTTGATTCCAACCTATAGCATTCTGGTAAGAAAATATGTAGACTTATGGGTTACATTGAACCCAAACCCTCCTTCTTTACTAGGGATCTAGATGAGAGCAGCATGCATCTTATTGATCTCAATCCCATCATGGAGAATAACTCTTCTCATTCTTCACACGATGAAGAAGAGGCATTAATGGTTCCTCCTACTCAATTGAAAAAAATCTCATGAATTTGAGAAGGTTGAACATGGTCTAGGTCAAGAAAACAATAAACCTAAAGCTCTTTTTTTGTCAAAATGTTAAGGAAACTTATTCACTATGATGACAATGGTGTTAACCTCTTGCATAGAATTTTTCTTCTTATTGATGCAAACTACCAAACTCATTAATGATTTTCCTAAAAAATTAGGCTATACTCCATCCACTACAAGTGTTGAGACCTATTTTTGTATCTCTACTTCTATCCCTAGTGTTGAGAAAAATTAGGCTATTATGTTGTGCTTTTGCCATTGTTTGCACATGTGCTTTTGTTTTGTCTACTTGGGATGATGAAAAATGGTAGATACATATTATTTTTGGTCTTTGTGATGGCGACCCATAAACACTCTCATTTGTAACTCTACTATGATTTTCATGCATTTTAGTTCTAGTTCTCCTTCCTTTGGAGGATGATGATAGTTCATTTTAACATAATTATGATATATACCTGAGTTATCATATGACCTACTGAACCAAGAGTTGACAAATCCATTTCATGATCTCCTCTTTCATGTGCTCATTTCTCTTGATTTGATCTTTCTTAGAGGCATTTCATAGTGGAAAAATTTGTTGTGGATGCATGTACACTACATTAAAGTCATTTCTCCCATTATAGAGTTTGAAATCACTTTAATGTGGGGGCATATACTCCACTTCATAGTTTTCACACACACACACACACACACACACACACACACACACACACACACACACACTTGATGCTATTTTTTAGTGGATCCTAAGACTTATCCCCATTGTTCATTTGGTCTTTAAACTAACCACATGTATTTGGTCCTAGACTAACCGTCCACATTTGAGTCCTATGACCAACCATCCTAGTTTGATACCTAAATAATCTTACCTTCCCTTAGGACTAATCATTCTATTGTTGAATCCTTGTTTCTGGATTGAACTAGCATAATACAATTTTCTATACACATTCGTCTTTTGCAAACATGTATCTCTAATAGAGATTCAATTTTCTATGAAACAATATCAATATTTGTTTCATATCCGATTGGTTGTAGCCAAGTAGACCGAGGCTCAACTACCTTAATGATGCAAGTATCGGTATCAACCTCAAAACATATAGTATCTTCATATTTCTCCACTAACTGAGGTGGCATTCTATATCTCTTATGCATTCTAGATTGAAACTTTGAAAATTACTCATTCATCGCCATATCTAGATTATCTCCTAATCTCATATTATATTCATTTATCCAATATATAATTGGATTGTCTGGACTCCACATTTATTGATGCACAAAATTTTGCCTTTTTCTCAAAGAAATGAAAAATCCACTTGGAAAATTCAAAAGGCCAGTGAAAAATTAGCACTAAATTATAACGACAATGACTACTAAATGTACAGTAATAATCTTCTAACTTTGTGATAAAATTGGATATAATGAAAGCCTATGATAGAGTTTGTTGGAGATTTTTATTCCAGGTTTTACATAAAATGGGATTTTCAAAGGGTTGGTGGAAATGGATTAAATTATGAATTTCAGGATCTTAGTTCTCGGTAATTGCCAATGCCAATCCAGCAAGGTTTTTTTCTTCTACACAAGGAGTGATACAAGGAGATCCTCTATCCTTGGTACTTTTCATCATCATGGTTGTTCAACATTCAGTAGAACTATTAAACAACAGAACATGTTAGGCAAGTGGAAGGGAGCACACATTAGTGACACAAACATATCCATCACTCACTCTTTATTTTCTAACGACACTCTTCTACTTGGGCTATCACAAGTTAAAGAAGCTAGACAGATCAAGCATATACTGCAATCATCTTATGAAGTCTCAGGGAAAAAAATCAATGCACTAAAATCAAAGATCAATTTTTTCCCACAAATAATGTTATATCTAATACAATAGTTCAAATATTGGGATTCTTAGTAGATTTCTTTCCATCCATGTACCTTGGTATACCTATTTTTTTTGGGGTCTAATAAATCAAGTTACTGGTCTTTAGTCCTTGAGCATATCAAGAGTAGAGTTGTGGCTTGGAAATCTAGATGCCTATCACTCTCAGGAAGAATAATTTTTATTAAATCAGTGTTATCTTCCATCCCAAAATATTATTTAGCTATTCTCAAGGCTCCTCCTTCAATACTATCATAAATTCAAAAACTAATTAGAGGTTTTCTATGGTCAGGAAACATGAATGAGGAGAGGAAAACTCCTCTTATCTCACTTCAAGATATGGCCCATGCCCCAATAGTAGGGGGTGCTAAAGTGCATGATTTAGGAAAAAGAAATAGATCATTTGGTGGAAAGCTAGTTTGGAAAATGTACAATAAACCTCATACCACATGGTGGCAAATCATGAAGCAAAATTATTTGGACAATAATGACCCCTCAAGAGTATTCCCAATTCTGGACCCACCCAATGGGTTAGCAATTTGGGACTTTATGGTCTCTTCAAGAGATATTGTCCTTAATTATGTGACTTGGGAAGTAAATAGTAGGATTAATGTTAAGTTTTGGAGAGACTCGTGCAATGTTCAACCTCCTCTAATCTTATTGCAAAACAAAATTGATATCATAACATCATCTGAAAATCACTGGGGGATACATTTAATCAACTTTATTTTAGAAGTTTTCCTATATTCAGGGAAAGTCATTTGGAAGGACCCAGATGACCTACCATTGAGTCAATAGGAAAGGGATCTCCTAAGAGACATATTATCAAAAAAGCAAGTTTTTTCTCTCAGGAAGAGAGAATAAATTAATCTGGGCCCCTTCTAAGGATGGAAATTACTCAATTAAGGAGGGATATTGCATGTTGCAACAAATAGGATCAGACAAATCTCCATCTCAGGCATATTCTTTCTGCTGGAATCATATTGTTCTTCCAAAAGCTGGGTGTTTTGCATGGCTCACAATAAAACATAGGATTTTGACAAGTAGCAGATTAGAGAGATTGCATATTTCTCCACCATTTAATTTCTTACTATGTGATGAATGCAATGAAATGGTGGATCACCTATTCTTGAGTTTCTCTTTTGCATAACAATGTTGGTTATTTGATCTTAGTAAATTAAATTATAGCACCCTCTCCCAAACAACATTAGGGATCTCTTCCAATCATGGCCGGTTCTCTACTTGAATTCATTTTTGCTAACATTTGGAAGTGTGCTCCAACATTAGTGGTATGGGCCATTTTGTGGGAAAGAAACAAACATATCTTCAGAAAATACTTCTACTCTATAAATATGGTATTAGAAGTCATTGAATGGTCAATATCAGAGGTGACTATTGTGAGCCTTAGAAGATGCAAGTTCAACCCATTCATTACCCCTTGGGATGGAAAGGTCCTTCATGAATGGAAAATATTATTTGTCCCAATAGGATGGGGATTAGTAAAGAAAGATCTGCCTACAGTTAATCAGTCTAAAGTGCACTAGAAACCTACATTATCAGGCATTCTGAAGCTCAATTTTGATGGGGATTCAAGAGGAAACCCAGGAAAGTCAGGTTTGGGGGCATGCATTTGAGAGTGTCATGGCAATGTTCTAGCACTTACAATTTCTCCCTTACCTTATGGCACAAACAATATTGCAGAAGCACATGCTTTACTTGCTGGAATAATACTTGCCAAGAAGGGTGGGTATCGCCATTTACACATTGAAGGAGATTCTTTGGTCATCATTAACGCTTGTATCAAAAGACAAACACATACATGGAAAATTAGTTATATCCTAAATCAAATTTGGATATTACTAGATCAATGTCAGGAAGTGTATCTTTCGCAAACACTTCGGGAAGGGAACAAAGTGGCTGACCTGCTGCCAAACTTGGGCTATGATGGGGTAGTCACATTAACACTAAACCCAATCCACTACATTATAAAGCATTTTGAACTTAAAAAAAATGATTGATCTCCAAATAAAGGTGTATGCAGTTATTGAATACTTGACTCATGTCGAGTTGTGACAGGTTTGTAGTGGAAGATATTAAAAGATGTAGCAAAAGTACAATTTCCCACCCAGGGGTTGTCATTCTCCTTACTCAGTGGTCATCACTATTTGCATTTAGTAGCCATAGGGATACATGGAGTCATTCACATGTGCTGATTTAGGATATATAGTGTAATTGTTTCACATGACACATTCTAGGTTACATGTGTAAAACTGTCCAAATAAAAAAGCAAGGAAAGATGCATTTATTTACAAGGATCACGCATAATCTAACATATCAATTTTCACTCAACAAAGTACACTCTCTTCCTATAATAAACCCTAATCATTGCAAAATACAGTAATATCCCTGAAGATGATGAGCTCAGCAAAATCATGCGATAAGTGTGAGACATGTTCCAAGTTTCACAGGGACATTCTGCCCAAAAACTATCGCATATAGATACAACCGAGGGTGGAAGAAAATGTATTTCCACAACAAATTAATGACACCATGTTGTATGAGATGTTAATTTTCCATTCTCCCTCCATTCGACATGTATTTAAAGAGGTAATTGGGGAAAAAAATCTTGCACCATCCTCAAAGCAGTATTTTTACCCATTGCACATAGTTTCAATTTTCTTATCCAATGTTATGGACCTCATACAATCTACCCAATTGCTTGATATTTTAGCTTCAAGGTTATTAGGAGTCATTTTTGTGATAAAAAAAAGCTCAAGATATCTATTTAGCACTATGATCTCTGGGAGGTCAATCTTTAGTGGGGGGCATGTTTTCAAGATTTTAATTGTTATAGAAACACGACTATCTGGTCACATATGATGCACTGAAAAGATCCTTAGAGAAATAGAGCCCCAGGTACATGAAATCTACACTACAAGAAATGAATCATGTGCTTGGGTATCAATTGGAAGAAAATGTAAAGAAAGCTAGATATGCTCTACTGGATTTATTGGGGTTTTCCAATACATGATCCATAACACAGCTCACCCACTGGAGTCTACAAAAAAATTTGAATGAGTTTATCCCGCGAGAGGAATAGAATGTTTGGGACAAAAAAGGACTTCCTTGAGCTTGTCTTTTGTGTAAAATCCATATTTGGACCGAGGAAATGGGATCTTGGAAAACCCTTATCAACTCAAAATAGAGGAAGTGGTTGAGTTAGGATTTCCTTCATCGACACAAATTGAACTAGGTCATTGCTAGGAGACTAACGCCTCTATCGAGGGACACACAGACTGGAGCTCAGTTGTTGGGTCAGGATGGAGTTCTCCTAAATAGATTGAGCATGGTAGTTCTTGGCTTATTGCTACATATGACAAATTCCACACAAGTTGGGGCTCGAGGTGGTCACCCCAAAATCAGCCCACTCATGTAGATACAAATTTAGCTTAGATGGAGGAAGGAGTGACTAACAAGTTGAGTAAATCTTAGAAGTGCATAATTTTTTAACTTTGATGATGTATACATAACGACAAGGACATTAGTGAACCTTTTTGATAGATAAACAACTTAAGTGGTCGTTAGGTTGTAAAT
Source organism: Thuja plicata (assembly GCA_018584345.1). NCBI lineage: Eukaryota > Viridiplantae > Streptophyta > Pinopsida > Cupressales > Cupressaceae > Thuja > Thuja plicata. The sequence continues at coordinate 3,487,268 of MU223077.1, read as the reverse complement.
AACCCGATATATTTGAAGGTTGTGTATATCCCATAATGTAGGTAATTTGTAGTTTGCGTCTTTGCTCCATACTACTTATGTAAAGCTTTGATATACCAACTTTTTGTAATGAGCTAGGATATCAAGTTTTCTTACTGATTCTTTCTCGATTAAGCTATTGAATCAGTTTATTAATATTTAATATATTCAGTGGCTCCCCCACTTTTGGTTTAAAAAATGTAACTAGATACAAATTGTAAAATATCATGAACCTAAAATAAATAAATGAATAAATAAAAAGTAGTTACAAAATAATCACATTTAAATTGAATTGAATGTATAATATCTCATTTTTAATTGCTCAATTTTCATTGTCAATGAAGGTGAGTAGTGACTAGATATGAGTAGTGGAATGTTGTGAGCCCAAAATAAATAAATAAAAGAATAAACAATATGTATGCAATCATCAAGTTTAAATTGATTTGATTGTGTAAATAGATCCTGCTACTTATCTTTGATGAAATCTTTGTGAAGAAAATTTATATGCATTATGGTCACCCTTGGGGTTTTAGTCTATTATTAGGATTATTTTTTTTGAGACCCAAGGATAAAGATGAAAGAAGAGATCTTGATCATAATTGGCATGGCAGGTGTTCCTTTCCTTATTGTACCAATATATGGGTATATGGCTTTGAAGGAACCCTATTTCTCTTTCTAAGATAGTTCTAAATAGGTTGACATACTTAAACATTTTTACGTAGTTAGACTATTCTAATTTTATGCATCTTAGAGCATACAACAAAAATTCTCTTATGCCTAGTACAATTTGATTTGGATATTTTATAATTAATACTAAAAATGGGTATGATACCATAGATAATAAATAAGATCATTATGACATGCCAAAACAAAATGGGAGACAATGGTTTGACCTAGAGTCTTTTATTCACAATACCAAATTGAACCAAAAGTTGAGTGGATACCAATATGTTCTTTTTATTGATGATCATTTAATCAGGAATGTGGATGAGAACCATGTTGCTGGGAGAATATTCATATATAATAAAGTGTTAGAAGTATAAGAATTGAGGACAGGACATGATCAACTCTTATAGGGTGTCTTTTTTGAAATAGAAGACACCCTAGATAGAATGGAAATGTTGTTTTTTACATTAAGCAATGCTAGCAAGGGGTATGCAACCTCGTGTATTCTTTAGAAGAACAAATGAATTTCTTGTAGAGTATATTTGAAAGATATGGGATAAAAGTGTGACTTTAATTTATCATATTTCTCCATATCCTACTCTAGAGGTTAGATCTATATTGATGTACCCAATCCAAGTGAAAGTAATGTTGACATTAAATGTAAATGAATTGTAAATATAGTTATTGAAGATTAAAATCATCCACCAAACATAAATGTAATTGATTTTGAGTCCACAAATTAGATATCATATGATGTGAGATCTCAAGTACACCATGAAGGATATAATTATAATTAATGATACTTATTTCAATCAAAAGTATGAGACTTAGGGGATGAAATGTGATGATGTTTATTTTCCTCCTCTAAAACCTCTATCTTCTACCAACAACCAGTAGTTTCATGTCCCACCATGCCGCAAAAACTAAAAGGCTCACCCAACCTCTTCTATTTCCTAGAGGAAGACTTGCCAAAATCAAAAGATGGAAAATGAGACTTAGTGGATTCTTTCATGTTAAATAACTACAACATAACCTCTCTACATCAAGAATACATGAACCCTCATTCAATTGGATAGTATAGAAATATCAAAATGAAATTTCTCAAATAGATGTTAATTCCTAAGTTTTGTTGATGATTAGTGACCTACACTTAGTCATTTATTTAGGCATTTTAATTGGTTATCACTGTGGCCAAGCTAAACATTCAAGGCCGAGCAACATTGCCGAGCAATTTTTAGGTTGCCGAGTTACATCATGTTGAGCTGTAGAATATTAGGTGTCCAGCGACAGAGATGTTAAGTGCCGAGTAGAATAGTTTTTGCATACATGTCCGGATTGATTCAAACTTTGATGTAAAAGATTTAGGCCAACTTGTATGAGATTTGGGCCGACATTTGTATGCATTTAATATTTGTCTACTAAGTTAATTACGCATTTAATTGTTTTATACTATGCATGGCATGGAGTCAATCAGGAAATCATAATGCATTAGAAGCATGAATTATAGATCTTGATCGTTGATCTAGATCTTGCTACCAGATCCAAAAAGACATATAAGATTGCTTCTAACCCTAGAAAACAAGTGTGTGTCAGGGATATACAGTTTGGAAGAGAAGGGTTGTTGTTCATGAAAAATGAATAGTAAATCATATTGAGAAGAAGCCTAGATCAAGCAGAGTGAGAGAGTAGTGAAAAGAAAATTAAAGACATATCAGATTGAGAAATCATAAAAGGTATTGGAAAGAGAAGATCTGTCATCAGCATCTGAGTGCATAATGAAGGATCACTACTTGAAACATTCTAATAGGTTTATCAGGTGAAATCTCTTGATAGAGTGGTTCTAGTAGACCGTTTTAAATCTCTTAGCTGAGTGCTTACTTTATTGTAAGTTGAAATCCTTTAACAAGGTAGATTGTAATGATCTTTAGTTCTTAACAGAACAAACCTTTAACCAGGTAGATTGCATGTTGCAATCAAACTCTTGTAACCCTAATAGGCACACTTTATTGCTGCAGTAGTGAAGATTTTTTGGGTGTCATCCCCACCCTAGTTTTTCCTATTTGGGTTTCTGGGTTACCAAATTTTTGTGTTATGAGTTATACATTTCATGTCATTGATGTTATCTGATGTTAGGTTAAATTCATATATTTTTTAATGTGGATCAATTTTTTTTAAGTGGTTAAGTTTTAAGATCTAATTCGCCCCCGTCTCAGTATCTTTCTTTCCCCATTATTGTACTTCCAACAATTGGTATCAGAGTGCAGTTCACCTACAAAAGCTTTTAATCAGCTTGTGAGTACAGATCTTCAGATGGAGGTTTACAAGTTGGATAAAGTCATTGAGAATCAAAAGATCGAGACTTAGCCAGCATTACATTAGCTTGAGATAGCAAGACAGAAATTGAAGAAATCATTGACAGCTAGGAAAGATTTGGCCAAAAAAATGAATGATACTCATTACTAAAAAGATGACACTGCAAATCTATTTCAAAATGGAGATTCTACCGAGAGCGATGCAACAATTGTAGATCTACTGGAAAAGAACAATGCACTGTGTGAAGAAATCAAAAACTTGAAAAGAGAACAAGAAATGCAGACAGTGAGGCTATGTGAAGTAGTGGAACAAAAGAATAAAGTTGAAGATGACAAAGCTATGGCAGAAGAAGATAAAAGAGTGATAGCTATTAGACTTGATGATTTAGGACACATGATGTGCTAATGATGATAATCAATCAAGTTGACATGGAAAAATCAACTGCTACTTACAAATCAGGAGATTAGTACAAAAGATATCAAAATGATGAATCTGAGATCAGAGAACAATCAATGGAAAGATGACTTGAGATCTAAGAAGGAACTGAATGAAAGGTTGAATAAACCTAATGAAGCATTTACTCTGATGCAGCAGTGGCAAGCGGAAGCCTCCAAGCAAAGAGCCAATGGTAGAGTTTCAATCCTCCAACACCCCAGGTGAATGGTCAAGTGTTGAATACCTATCATAGGTATGGAAAAAGGACTCAAGGAAGGTTATCACAACCCTACAATGCAAGGGAACCCAAGCACTAGGTTTTCCAAAGTCCTAAGCACCAAAGAACAAAAGTTCACAAGAGGTCTCCTTAACACAATAAGTACCTGAACCTTATGAAATGGATAGTAAGACTAGGGGTGGCCCATAATCACTTTTCTGGCCTATTTAGGTCCTATTCTAATAGTTACAATGGTTCTTTCACTAATGGGAAACTCATACTACCAAGTTGCTTCACAACCTAGTCTTTGGCTTGTAGCCTTTTACAGAGACAAATTCAGACATAAGTCAAATGTTTCCTATAGGAGGTGTTGATTTGATCAAGGATTATAATACCCTTTAAGGCCTTACTAAACATGCCCAAGCACCAAGGATTGGAAGCAAATAGAGGACACTATTGTCACAACTTTTTAGACCAGGCTAAGAGGCCTAATTGAGGCTCCAATGCACTACAAGTGCTCTTTCTCCTAAGCCAATACCAAAACTAAGCATGGAGGCATGTGTGGGTAAAAAAAAAAAGTCATAATCTAGTGTTTTAGGTCTTGAATAACCCCCAATAAAAATCTATGGTGACTGTCCTAAGTCACAATTTGGTGCACACATAAGATGTACACCTAGGTTCTTGTGGCAAAGCCACTCTTCTGCACATCCACATTTTTAACCTACATAATGTGAAAATAAATTGAATAAGGATGAATTCAACCAAGGGGCATCAATTTCCCATGGTGGAATCGATCCGAACACTCAAGCCCTAGATTAATCCTAATTTTTAGGCTCAAACCCAGGCAGTCACACTAAAAATTTGATATCTTGCAATCTAGGGTAGTTTAGCACATGAGACCAAATGAAAATGGAAGAAGGTTAAAAGATTCAACTTTTGGGATCACTGTTTCATGCCTCCATGATCGTACTAGTCTATACAATATCACTGTCCTCACAAATCTGTAGAAAAGTGGTTTATTTTATTGATTTAAAATGCCAAAGTACATGTTATGCCTTCCACCCACCTAAAAGGGCTATTTGAAGGCTTCCCCCATCGGTTCCAACTGATTTTTAAACAATTTGACCGTTGGGGGGTTAATTACAACTTTTTGGAAAAAGTTGTCAAAGTTGCTAAGCAACTTTGACAACATTTTGTGCAATTTTGCAAGAATAATGACCAAACTTGGTCCTAACATATTCTAGTGATCCAACATGGATCTAAAACCTTAAAAACATGAAAAAGGTTAAGATCCTATTATTTTAGGCCTATTGACCACTTTTGACCATAGTAATCCAGGGGCTTACAATTGTGACAATCCTAGAACTAGGCCTTACAACTTGGTCTAGGTGCCTAACTAGACTGAACTAGATATGTGTAGGATTGTTAGGATCTTTGTTGGTTGATTCTATAGTAGGTATTCCTGCACCATACTCCCCTTGATTTTTAAAACTCAAGTTCCTACTTGAGGATAACTACTCCACTAAAGTCCCATGTTGCTTGATTTGATCTTCAGTCAGCCATGTAGCATCTATGTTGGGGAGTCCCTTTCATTTTACTAGGTACTGTATATACTTCTTGGTTTTGGTCTGCCTTAGTAACTTTGTGTCCAAAAATTCCTCTAACTCCACTGGTTTTATTTGGGGTAGATTGGTGACATAGTCTTCATCTTGGTTGATGTTTGTTTCCTCACCCTGCTCATTCATTGAACCTGTTGTAGCTTTGTATGGTGTGAGGTCTGCTACATTGAATATGGGAGATATTTGCAAAGTTGGAGGAAGGGCGATTTCATAGGCAATCTCACCTATTTTTTTGAGTATGGTACAAGGGCCTACTTTCTTCATTTGTAACTTGGAGTATCTACCTTTTGGTAGTCTCTCCTTCCTTAGGAAAGCCCAAACCCTGTCTCCTACTTGGAAATGGACCTCTCTCCTTCTTTTGTCAGCTTTTTCTTTGTACTTCAAACTAGATCTTTGCAATGTGTCTTTTACTTGTTGTTGCACCTTTGTGATGAGTTCTGCCAATTCTTGGCCTTATGCACTAATTTTGAAGTCAGAGGGGAATTCCATCAGATCCAATGGTCCCTTGGGGTGCAAACCATACACTGCTTGTAATGGATTTTTTCCAATTGACCTATTTATGGAGTCATTGAAGGCAAAATCTGCTTGGGGTAGAATTATATCCCAACTTTGTGAGTATTTCTTGGTTAGGAATCTTAAGAGATTGCCTAAAGACCTATTTACTACCTCAGTCTGCCCATCTATCTGTGAGTGATAGGTAGAACTATAGGTGAGATTTGTGCCCAACTTCTTGAAGAGTGTCCTCCAAAAGTGCCCTTCAAACTTTACATCTCTGTCTGATACAATTGTCTGAGGTAAGCCATGGATTCTAACTACTTCTTTGAAGAATAGGTTGGCTATATGAGATGCATTATTTGTGCTCTTGCATAGCACTAAATGGGCCATTTTTCTGAACCTATCCACTATGACAAACATGCTATCAAAGCCTTGCTTGGTTTTAGGTAGCCCCATTACAAAATCCATTGTTTGGACTCACAAGGTCTTCAAGGGATTGGTAATGGTTGGTAGAGTCCCTAATTTGTTGTCATTCCTTTGGCTTGTTGGCAAATTGTGCAAGTCTCTATAAACTTCTTGACATCATTGTTCAACTTAGGCCAAAAATAGCTCCTCTTCACCATGTCTAATGTCTTGTCAATGCCAAAGTGACCTCCTAGGCCACCACAATGCTTTTCCCTCACTATGTTTGTCCTCATTGAGCACTTTGGTATACATAGTTGTGATCCCTTGAATAGAAGTCCATTCTGAATTAGATATTCAAAGAAATCAGTGTGATATCTGCCCTCCATTTGTGTGCAAATCTGATATACTTCTGCAAAATCAGGGTCATCCAAGTACAAGTGTTTAAGGGACTCAATTCCCACACTTTGTAATTGAACTTCTTCAATAAGACCAACCCTCTTGCTAAGGGCATCAACAACTTTGTTTGCTACACCCTTTTTATGCTTAATGTTGAAGGTATAGGTCTATAATTGCTCTACCCATTTGAGATGCCTAACAGAACGTTTTTCTTGTGAATTGAGGAAGCTTAATGCATGATTGTTAGTGTAGACTACAAACTCCTTTGGGATAAAATAGTGCCTCCATTTCTTGAGGGCTTGGACCATGGCATAGAACTCTAGATCATAAGTGGAGTACTTTCTTTTGGCTTCATTCAATGTCTCTAAGAAGAAAGCAACATCCCTGCCTTCTTGGCTTAGGACTGCCCCTATAGCCAAATTTCTTGCATTTGTCTCCACACTGAAGACCTTGCTGAAATTAGGGAGGACCAAGATAGGGTATTGTGCAACTCTATTCTTCAAGTATTGGAATGCATCATTGGCTTCCTTTGTCCATGCAAACTTAGTCTTCTTTCCACCTTTGATTGTTTCAAGCATTGG
>MU223077.1:3456145-3480073 GCA_018584345.1 Thuja plicata | reverse complement strand
TCCTTTGTCCATGCAAACTTAGTCTTCTTTCCACCTTTGATTGTTTCAAGCATTGGTGCACATACATGACTAAAATTTTTGATGAACTTCCTATAAAATGTTGCAAGCCCATGGAAGCTTCTTACATTACCTTGATTCTTTGGTGGAAGCCAATTAATGATTGCATCTACCTTCTCAGGATCCATCTTGAGGGTACCTTGTGAAATCAAAAAAACCTAGGAATACTAGTTCCTTCCTCATAAATCATTTTTCCAAGTTGATTACCAACTTGTGTTAATGGAGCCTTCTTAGTACCTGTTCCACATGATCAAGATGGTCTTCCTTGCTATGACTGAATATTAGTATGTCATCAAGGTAAATAACAACAAATTTTCTAATAAAATCAATGAATATCTCATTCATAAGCCTCATAAAAGTGCTAGGGTCATTGCTCAAGCCAAAAGGCATTACTAACCATTCAAAAAAACCTTCAGTAGTCTTTAATGTTGTCTTCCATTCATCTCCCGATCTGATTCTAATTTGGTGGTATCCAGACTTTAAGTCTATCTTGGTGAAGTAGCAAGCACCTCCAAGTTGATCCAAAAGGTCTTCAATTCTTGGCATGGGAAATCTGTACCTTATTGTGATTTTATTTAGGGACTTTCTATCATTGCATAACCTCCATTTTCCATTCTTTTTAGGGACCAAGACTAATGGTACTACACATGGGTTGAGACTCTTTTGAATGAGTCCTTTTTCCAACAATTCAGTGACTTGGTTTGCAATATCTGTATGTTGTAGTGGAGTCATTTTGTATGGTGCCTTATTAGGTAGGGATGAGCCTAGTATGAGGTTTATTTGATGACTAATGTCCCTAATGGGAGGGAGGCTAGTGGGCAGGTCACTAACAGTGACATTTTTATACTTTTGCAGCAGTTTTAAGACTTCATTTGGTATGGGCTCCTTTTGATCAGAATTGATATTATATTTGGGCTTTGAAATTATGACAAATGGTTCTATATCAGATTCTTTCAAGGTTTTTAACATCTCTTTTTCTCCCATGATGATCACAGTGGGTTCTTTTGTAGACTTGTTATCCGGTAGGGGTTTCATAGTGAAGGTCTTCCCATCTTTAGTGATGGAGTAGGTGTTTTTCCTACAATGGTGTATGGCATCTACATCAATTTTCCAGGTCCTACCTAGAAGGATGTGTGAAGCATCCATTTCAACCACATCACAAAGGACTTTGTGTTTAAAATCTGAAATTGAGAACTCTATCCATGCTTGTTCTATTACTAGAGTTTGTTGGTTTCTTGTTAACCATGAGACATGATAGGGCCAAGGGTGTGGCATTTTAGAGAGGTTTAATTTCTTAACCATTTCACAAGCTACAAGATTGTTAGTTGAACCAGAATCTATAAGTAGATTGCATACCTTTCCATGACACTTGATTTTTGTTCTGAAGAGATTCTTCCTTTGTGGAGGTTCTTGGGCTTGTGGCACTTGAAGGAAGACCTTCCTCATCATCAATCATACTCTTCCTCTAGTTCCAAGTCTCCAGCATCAACATTGTCTTGTTGTTTATTTTCTTGGACAAGTTGTGCCCTCCTCTCACCTTGGTTGTTGTTATGTCTCTTCTCAGGGCATCTTCTTGCATGATGTCCCATTTGGTTGCAATAGTAACATTTCCATGGTCCATTGCCTCTTCCTAAATTTTTCCTTCCCCTATTGAAGGGTCTCCTTCCTCTATAGTTCCCTCTTGAATTAGAGTCACTATTTTCTTTGTCTCCTTGGTAAGGGGTCCTGCTGCTGCTACCACCACTTTGTCCCTTGTTCCAAGAGTTTCCTTTTCCTCTAAAGTTCTTCCCACTATCATTACTATTCCCTTTGCTAAAGTCTTGTTTTCTCTTCCATTTTTCCTCCACCTTATGTGCCATTTGATAGCACCTATTGACTGTGGTAGGGCAGTGTAGATTTAACTCTTCTTGAATGGATACTTTCAAGCCATTCATGTACCTTGCTAGCTTTTCTTCCTCATCTTCAGCCATATTGGTCTTCATACATAGTTTCAAGAACTCCTCGGTGTATGAGCCTACATCCATGTCCTTTTCTTTCAAACTTTTCTTCCTCCTATGGAGTTGCACCCCATAGTCCTAAGGTACATATGTTTCTTTGATCAATGCTATTATCCTATTCCATGAATTGATGATGTTCTTCCCATTCTTCACCCTCTCTATTTGGATGAAGTTCCACCAAGTTAGGGCTGACCCCTTTAACTTGGATCTTGCCACCTTTACCCTCTATTTTTTAGGGATGTCTTCACATTCAAAGAATGTTGTTAAAGCCTCTATCCAATCTAAGGCTAAGTATGCATTCATCTTGCCATTGAAGACCGAAAAATCTATCTTTTCCTCCATGGTTCTCCTTCCCATGGAATTTAAGGCATCTATGAAAGGCCTTTGATCTACAAGGATTTGTTGAACAGGGTCATCCTCCTCTTCTTCACTTTCCTCTTCATTTTCAGACTCATCTTCCTTTCTCTTGTCAAGTTTCCTCTCAAGTTCTTGAAGCCTCTTGGTCAAGGTCGTGTCTGGATTAGGTCATACTGAACCAATGACATCTGCTGAGAAAGGAGAATCATCTAAGAATGGTGAAAGGAGGAATGCAGAGACAAAGCACAACAAGCCTATTTTCCACCACTGTGGAAAACTAGGTCATACAGAAAACATTTTCCAAAGCAAGAAAGGTAAGTCCAATCCTAAACCTAAATTCAATGGTTACTATTTTAATTGCAAGAAATTTGGACATAAAGCACATGAATGTTGGGCTGAAGAAAGTGATGCACCTCCTGAACCAAGATTTAATTGTTATTATTACAAGTGTCAGAAACATGGTCATAAAGCACAAGACTCTAGATCCAATACTAAACAACAATGGACATCCAAGACACAAACAAAGGCATCTAGGAAAGGAAACACTTACAACTGGGATTATAATACAAGGAAGAGTTGTCATCACTATGAAGAATATGGACATGCACCTCAAGACTGCTTAAAGACACATTTTAGAGGGAAATCTAAGAGTTGGATGAATGGAAGCTTAGTCTGTTTTAGTTGTTTGAAGATAGGTCACACTAAGAGAGGGTGTAGAACAAGAGTTCCTTCTCCTACTGTTGAAGAAATAAGAGCACAGATGAACCAGACATGGGTAAGGAAAATAGAGCTGAGCAATAGTGACTCCACTGAAGCAAAGGTCACCCAGTCCAAAGGATCAGGTGATCACACCATCTCTAACTGAGCAATAGAGGTATGTAAGGAACTACATTTAAAATTCAAATATTATATCAGTTCCTAATATGTATATGTGCCAAAGTCCATATGTGCATATGTTAAGATGCACTTGGACATGTTTGTGACAAGTGCCGAGAAGAGTTATCTGCACTATAGGTGCCAAGTTCATTGGCTAAGTAAGTTCTGTGATGGCTGAGTATGGTAAGCCGAGTGGTATGCAAGTTGTGTTAGTCGACCAATGGAAGCTGGCTTGAACTAACCTAACGGGAAAAATATTTATTGCTTACCTATCTTGACCTTTTGAGTCTATATAAGGATGAATAGTCTATTCTTCATTTTACCTTGCAATTTTCAGCATTCACAGAGTGATCGAAGAAGTTGCAGAATTGATCTTAGTAAAGTTTGTTTTGATAATTTTGTCAGCGTGCCGTCGGAAACCCTAAGTTGAACAGTGCGAAGTGTTACTTGCTGAGGTACCCTATTCTTCATTCTCAAACCCTAATTTTAGAGATTATGGCTACAAGTTCTTCTGCACCAATAAAGGGAATAGAGTTGGAGCTGAGACAAATTAAGCTAGTAAGGAGTGATGCATGTGCACCACCAAACTTTTGAGCCATCCCAGAAAGCACAATTTTAAGTGATCTGAACAGATCCCTCTCATCAATCCCACCAAAGGTACTTATGATCCACGTTGTTAGATATTGTTACATGGTTAAAATTAGCTAAGTGGGTGATAACAAATTGAGGTAATCCTACAACAAGTTATGTGAAAATAGAATTCTGAAAAATGAATTCAAGCATTTAGCCAACAAAGGGTTAACTCGTGCCCTAGATTTTCCACCAGACCTCAAGGATGAATGGATCAAGGTAGTCGTAAGCTGAGTTCATAATATACATATGTGGCTAGACAATGGACAAGTTAGGATCACAAAATGTATTATTCATCGAGTAACTGAATATCCTATTAGCAGTCATAAATGAACAATGAGAGATCAAAGTAAAGAAGAGATAGCAGCTAACACTGGAGCTATCTAGAACAACAAAGGTATGACTATCTCTACAATTGAAGATTTGGAACTTGACTTTGGAGTGAGAGTAATTGCACACAATTTCTATCAGTCGAGTTGACTAGATGGTGTTCCCTGCACAACCGTGGACCAAGAATGGAAGATAGTCAAGAAGAATCACACCTACGACAATGCTGAGTTGCAATTGACACAACTATCCAAGAACTTACTATCAATCAGAACAGCTAAAAGCTCATCATGTAATTTTGGCTCTTTGCTAGTCTGTATATTCTTCTATGTACAGAAGTCATTTCCTACACTGGGAAATATTGTTTGGAAGAAGGACAGACCTATTACTGTATAGATTAGTGAATGTATTCAACAATTAGGAAATAATTTCAATAGTGTTATGGGAAACTACTTTGTGGAATTCAAAAGAGAATTACATTGAGGAATAGAATTCCTAATTCACTTGTGGAAAACTGCTATGAAGAAACATGTTTCCTAGTTGATACAGATTACACTTACATTCAGGCTTTGACACCTAGGGTATCATGGCTAGAGCCATTTCCCTATGAAGTTAACATTGATGAAATTGTAGTAGCTATCACATCACTCATAATAGAGGAGATTGATACTAAGGCAAAAAGATTCAGAAATTATGATGAAGTTAAGGAAAATATATCCATGAATCTTAAGGTAGGAACATGGAGAGAAAGACGATAAAGATTGTGAAAATCCTGAAAAAGATGGTTGGCTTTCCTGTTAGAATAGTCCCAAAGGATAACTAAGAGGGGGGGTGAATCATTTATCAGCTGATTTAATTCTTTTTACTTATTAACTCAAGAATACAATAAAGTAAATTCTCATTCAGATAACACAATAGACAACACCACAATTTGGTTACGGGGAAACCAAATGGTAAAAATCCTGGTGGGAATTAACACCCACAATGAACTATACTTGTTTATAATAATCCCTGTTAGAAGATCTTGCAACCCTGTTAGGATTTGTTCTTTACAATGGAATAAGTATAGTGACTTGGTTAAGGGTCGAACCCTATTAGGAGTCTTTTAAAAATAACTCGGTTAAGGGTGAGGACTCACTTTCCAAAAGCTCACTGCTTTAATGGTGAAGGCTACAACCTTCTGAAGAACAAATCTGCACTATATCTGATGACGAACTGTAGAGTAGACCTTGTATCTTGATCAGTTCCAGTGTATTGTAATCTTTTACTTCTTCTTCACATAGATCCTTGATGAATGAAACACAACTGATATTCTGCTCTGTACATTTTTTGTCTCTTATCTTATCATTCACACTTATCGTTCCACAAATGACTTGCTATAAGTATCTTCCTCAAGGTATGAGATCATGGGACCTATTAGAAAACTTTTCATAACATCCCTGTCAGCTTTACTAATCACACAAGCATAATTAAAACCACACAATATAAACTGAATAGGCGTGACGCTTCACTAAGTTGGCCTCACCAAATTAACTCTAACTTTGCAATCTTTTTGAAACACGTTTGGCACTTTTAGATAACTATCTTTAACTCATAACTAATCTTCAATATACACATGCATATCCTGAACATAGGCACAACTCAAGAACCAATGCAATGCGTCGACTCTGTACAAACAAGCTCCGTAAATTGTAATTGCCACGTAACAAAATTACACAACATAACTGAAACATCATATCTGAGTCTTCGTGTAGGAAAAAAATAGAAACAACATGTCTACAACATGAATATAACCGCGCAAGGCTAGATATCATCATTCTGATAACTATATACAAATCACTATTGTATATTATATGTTGTCATCAATGACAAACATACAATCAACTAGTTGCAAGAAGTAAATCTCCAACAATCTCCCCATTTGACATTGATGGCAACATATGATATTAAAAACATCCTCAACACATGGTGTCTTCTTTCTTTTTACAATCTTCTTAATATCCTCATCAAAGATTCCTCTACACTGCTGCAACTCATCTGTCTTTTTTTATACTCCCCCGGAGTATATGCTTCCCCTTACAATATACTCCCCCTTTGACATCAATAAAAAAGGGTGCCATAAGAAATTTTGTCACAGGTACTACTCTAGAAGTAGAGTAGTCAACCATTCATCAGTCACTCTGGACTGATGTTCTTGTTTGTTTATCTAATCAGACTCAGGAGAGGGAATTACTCCCAACTTCTCCCTGAGATACTCAAAAGTATCTTTTGATAAAGGCTTTGTGAAAATATCTGTCAATTGTTCTTTGGTGCTCACATAGTCCAATTTTACTTCATTATCTGCAACTTTTTCCCTAATAAAATGGTATTTAATCTCAATGTGCTTTGTCTTTGCATGCATCACAGGGTTCTTGGACATGTTGATAGTACTGGTGTTATCACAATGAATAATAATAGGATATTCAACATGTATATTAAAATCTTTAACCATTTGCTTGATCCAAACCATTGTTTAACAATTCAATGCTGCTGCAACATATTCAACTTCTGCTGTCAACTGAGAGATACAATTCTTCTTCTTGCTTACCCAAGAAACCAACCTATCTCCAAGAAATATTGCTCCTCTAGAAGTACTCTTCCTATCATCAAGACAACCTTCCCAATCTACATCTGTATATAGAAAAAGCTATACATTCTCTAATTTAGGATACCATAAGCCATAGTCTATATTTCCCTTTAGATATCTGAATATCCTCTTGATTTCCATTAGGTGATTCTATTTTGGTTCAGCTGCAAATCTTTGAACAATGCAAACTGCATTAGATATGTCTGGTCTAGACTAAGTAAGATATATAAGTTTTCCAATGATAGACTTATACAATGTCTTGTCAACTGCTTCGGAATTATCTTCTTTAGAAAGCTTGCTTCTTGTTACCATAGGAGCGCATACTGGTTTACAGTCTTCCATCTTAAAAGTCTTAAGTATTTCCTTCACATATTTGGAATGATTTATGAATATCCCTTTATCTATGTGTTTTACATTTAAAAGTATTTTATAAGACCAATCATGCTCATTTCAAATTCAATCTGCATTTCTTTTGCAAATTCTAAACTAAGCTTGGCATTACCTCCAAAGGTAATGTCAACAAAAAATAAGGAAACAAGTAATAGTCCATCAGGTGTCTCTCTTATGAATAGGTTACAATCTATTGCTCCTTTCTTAAATCCAATCTTGGTAAGATAACCATCTAGTCTCTCATACTAAGCTCTTGGGGCCTTTTTAAGTCCATAGAGTTCTTTCTTTACTTTGCATACCATGTCTGGTTCATATGATAGATTAAATCCTTCAGGCTAGTCTATGTAGACATCTTCCTTCAAGTCACCATTCAGAAAGGCTGATTTGACATCCATTTGATATACTTTGAAGTCTTTGACTGTTGCATAGGCCAAGAGTAACTTGATGGATTCTAATCTACTGATAGGGGAAAATGTGTCAGTGTAATCTATCCCTTCCCTCTACACTTATCCTTTACATACTAGTCTTTCTTTGTTTTTGACCACTGTACAATCTTCATTCATCTTGTTCTTGAATACCCACTTTGTTCCAATCACATTTTTTTCACTATTTCTAGGAACCAATTCCCATGTATCATTTTTTATTATTTGATCTAATTCTTCTTCCATTGCTTTCTACCAATCAGAATCCTTGCAATCATCTTCAACATTTAAAGGTTCAATCTGTGAAAGTAAACATACCTCTTCATCCACTGTTAACCTTTTTGCTTTTGATCTAGTCAAAACACTGCTACTTTGATCTCCAATGATATCACATATTTTGAATGATACCTAGATGTGAACTTAGAAACTTTTGGTGTAACATCCCCATCTCTAATCTATGATACTTCTTTGCTTGTTTCACGTTCATTACACGAAACATCAATGCAATCAAACATTTCTTCAATAACAATGTCTTTGCTGCTAGGCCTAGGTTCATCCTCAATCATGGGTGTATATTCATAGTACCTTTCTTGAACCATGAACTTCTCATCAATCTCTACATGAGTACTTTCAATTATCTTCTTCTATCTCAAATTAAAACATTTGTATGCTTCGCTTTTAGTAGAGTAACCAAGGAAAATACCTTCATCGCTTCTAGCATCAAACTTACCAACACCATCATCGCTCTTGATGTAGCACTTGCTGCCAAATATTCTAAAGTATTTTACTATAGGTACATTACCAAACCAAATTTCATAAGGGGTCTTATCCATGCCTCGCCTTAGTTGTGTTATGTTAATAGTATAGACTGTTGTATTGACTGCATCTCTCCAATAGGTGTGTGCAACTTTTCCTTCAATCATCATAGTCCGTGTTGTATCAAGTATGATCCTATTCCTCTTTTCTGCTATCCCATTCTACTATGGGGTTCTGGGTGCACTCAACTATCTTTTAATTCCATGTTCTTCACAGTAGTCATAAAATTGGTTGGAGGTGAATTCTCCTCCTCTATCTAATCTCAGCCACTTTAGTTTTAATCCAGATTCATTCTCCACTTTGGCTTTGAATATTTTGAACTTCTCAAAGGCTTCAGACTTCTCCTTTAAGAATGCAACCCACATCAATCAAGAAAAGTCATCTACAAAAAAAATTAAATACCTTTCTCCATAGTATGATCTTGTTTGAGTAGGACCACATAAATCTGTATGCACTAGGTCTAACTTGTTTTCAACTGATTTCTGCTTGCTTCTGAAAGAGCTCCTTACATGATTTCCCATAACACATTCCCTGCACATTGCGTCAACTAGTCTTGTAATACTTGGAAGATCTCTAACTGCCTTGACATTGCTTATCTTTACTATATTATTGAAATTGATATGACAGAGTCTCTTGTGCCATAACCAGCTGTCATCTACTTTTGCAACAAAACAACTTGCATCCGAATTGAGATGAAAAACATTACCTTTTATTTTTTATCCTGATGCAATCATATCTATTTCTTTTTTGCTAATAATGCATTTATTGTCTTTGAATTCCAACTGATAACCTTTGTCAAGTAGCTGACCAACACTTAGTAAATTGTGATGTAATCCATCAACATAAAGAACATCATCTGTCTTGTTTTTTCCATCCAGGGTGATGGATCCTCTGCCTATGATAGGTTTATGAGTGTTATCTCCAAATCTAACCATACGACCTTTGTATTTTTCTAGATGAACAAATCTTTCTTTATCACCTGTCATGTGATGAGAGCATCTGTTGTCAACGATCCAATCAGTTCTATTGTCTGCTTTCAAAATTAGGGCTAGCTCCTGTGTTTTCTTTTCATCTTCAATGTCCATATGCTCAGGAAATTTTTCCATGTCTTTAAGGGCAATGAATCAAATTTCATCTTCTCCTAAATCTTCATTAGTTACACCTTCTTTAGCATGATAGCATTCCTTCCTGTATTTAGGTTTATAATCAGATCTGAATTTCTTTACTCTTGTAGGACATTTGGATGCAAAGTGTCCGATCTTGTTGCATGAAAAAAATTTGAATGGAAGTTGTCCTTCATATTTCCCTTTTCCTTTCTTTTCTCTTTTAGCAATCATGGCAATGATTTCTTCTAGTTCTTCATCAAATTCTTCTTTCTCATTATTGCTAGAGATGTGATTTTTCTTACCATGGACTGAAGCTTTGAAGGTTGTTCTACTTTTGGGTTCAGTCTTCAATCTTGATGTCTCAAATGCAGAGATTTTACTGATTAAAGTCTCTCTCTTGAAGTATTGTGAAAATTTCATGGTTTCCTCTAGAATACTGATCTTGTCCTCATAGTCTGATGTTAAACTAATCAACAACTTGTCCATTATATCTTCTTCTGATATTTCTCCACCATTATTTCTGATTCCAGAAACTACTTCATTTATCCTCTGATTATAGGCTCTAATGTTTACTTCAGGTAACATCTCAAGACTATTGTATTTCTTTTTCCATGTTTTTCTATGTGCATTCTTTGCTTGAACAACTCCTTCAAACATGTCTTCTAAATACTTCCATATTGTGTATACCTTGTCTACCTTCTTGATCTCAGAGAATTCACTGTCAGATAGTGCACTTATAAGGGCTTCTTTGGCGACTGCATTAGCTGTGAATGCATCCTTCTATTTAGTAGTAGCATCAGCTCTTGATAGGTCTTTTAGAGAGGGAATAACAACTTCTTGTGTGGCTATCTCAAAGATATCAAAACCAACACACTGTAGATGTGTTATCATTATGTTCTTCCAGTCTAGATAATTTTCTCCATCGAACTTAGGAATCTATTTTCTGAAGTATGCCATCTGATCTACCTTAAGCCATTATGCTTTCTCTCCAAGGCACTTGGCTCTGATACCAATTGTTAGAATAGTCCCAAAGGATAACAGAGAGGGGGGGGGGGTGAATCAGTTATCAGATAATTTAATTCTTTTTACTTATTAAATCTAGAATATAATAAAGTAAATGCTCATTCAGATAACACAATAGACAACACCACAATTTGGTTACGGGGAAACCAAATGGTAAAAACCCCGGTGGGAATTAACACCCACAATGAATTATACTTGTTTATAATAATCCCTATTAGAATATTTTACAACCATGTTAGGAGTTGTTCTTTATAATGCAATAAGTATAGTGACCTAGTTAAGGGTCAGACCCTATTAGGAGTCTTTTACAAATAACCTGGTTAAGGGTGAGGACTCACTGTCCAAAATTTCACTGCTTTAATGGTGAAGGCTACAACCTTCTGAAGAACAGATATGCACTATATCTGATGATGAACTTTAGAGTAGACCTGCTGTCTTGATCAGTTCCAGTGTATTGTAATCTTTCACTTCTTCTTCACATAGATCCTTGATGAATGAAACATAACTGATGTTCTCCTCTATACATTTTCTGTCTCTTATCTTATCATTCCCACTTATCATTCGACAAATGACTTACTATAAGTATCTTCCTCAAGGTATGAGATCATGGGACCTGTTAGACAAATCTTCATAACATCCTTCTCGACTTTACTAATTTCATGCAAGCATAATTACAACCACACAATATAAACTAAATAGATGTGACGCTTCACAATGTCAGCCTCACCAAATTAATTCTAACTTTGCAATCTTGTTGAGACACATTTGGCACCTTTGGATAACTATCATTAACTCATAAATAATATTGAATATACACACACATATCCTGAAGATAGGCACAAATTAAGAACTAATGCAATACGTTGGATCTATACAAACAAGCTCTAGAAACTATAACTGCCACATAACACAGTTACACAACATAACTGAAACATCATATCTAAGTCTGCATGTAGGAACAAAACATCAACAACATGTCTACAATAAGAATATAACTGTGCAAGGCTAGATATCATAATTATGATAAGTACATATAGATCACTGCTATATATTATATATTTTCATCAATGACAAACATACAATCAACTAGCTGCCAAAAATAAATCTCCAACATTGCCGAGTGATGAGGAGCTAGAGGATGCACCTCTAGAAATATCTACTGGACAAGGAGAAGATGTGTCTGAAGAACAAGAAGTAGAAGTCAATGAATGTGAAGAAGAGATTACTGTTAAGGCAAAAGGAAAAAGACCAGCAGTAGCCAAGGTAACCAAGCTGAGTAAGGCAAAATGTAAAGTTACCCCTCCCATTGCAAATTGTCCAAGGACAAGGGCATCTACTGCCACATCACCAGTAGAGAAAACAAAATTTTATGTAAAGAAGGTTGGAGAGAGTAGTTCTGGATCGAAGACAAAATTTGCAACAAAGGTTGTGCCAAGCCTAAAAGTTAAGAGACCAAGAAGGAAACTACATTTGGATCCAGAAAGTGATGAAGACAAAAACTAAAACTGATGAGCCCAACAACATACCATCAACACCATTCAAGAGACCCATAGATATTAATGATGTATGTGATAATTTGAGAAATTCTGCAGGGTTATCTGGTTTTAAGTTTATCAAGTATGAAAAATTGAAGATAGAAGATAAGCATAAAGTTTAGGAAGCTCCACTAGACATGATGTGTAATTTCAAGCTAACTCGTATAGAGATAGGAAACAATGTGCCAAGTGAGTTATATGAGTTTCTATCTGGAAAATGGGAATTTGCACTCATAACTGACAGATAGATAAGAGAAGGCACATTAGCTCAAGTCATTCCTGAGCTGACTAAGAAACAAAGAGAAAAGTTTGTTGAAGAGTATAAGAATAAATTCATACCTAAACAGAAAGGTTATGCTATTTTGAAAAATGATATTGAAGGGATAGTACAATGGACTACTAGGATTTGGAAGGAAATCTTTGGATTAATTGCTCCAAAAGAGAAAAATACTGATGAAGGAACATCTGAGCCAAAGGATAAAGAAATTGAAACCACCCCTATACCACATAAATCTATAGTTCAAATTTCTACTGACCCTGACAAGACTGGAGTAGCAGCACAAGAACAAACAGAGACAGTTAACACTGTTGATCTGACAATTGACAGTCCAATTGACATGACAATTGATGGCTCTAGCAATCTGGATGTTGAGGGTCAAGATGAATTGAGAGACTCAACTATAGAATCACCTATTAAGGAAACTGAGGCTGAAGGAGACAAGAGTACAAAGGAAGATTAAGAGAGAATTCAAAAGGAACTTGAGGAAAAAGATACTCAAAAAGAAGTAGAAAAGGAGAAAACAAATAAAAAAGAGGTAATTACACAACATTTACCTATATTAGAGGTTGTGAAATTAGTTGTAGATAGTAGTGAGGAGATAAGGGATACTAACAATGAGCCTAAAGAACAAGAGCTAGTGCAAGTGTTGGTTGATCTACGACACTCTGCATCATCCACTCCCACTGGAATTAAAGCAGGATGCATGCCTGATCAGTAGCTAATTTTGACTGAAGTAAAAGATGCAATGGTGACTACTAATGAAACTGGAAAAGGTATCGTAGAAATGAAGCCAAGCAATAGCTCACCTTAATTCAAGAGGAGGAAATTTATGAGGAAGAAGTCTTCGATTCTTGATGTCACATTAGATGAAGTTATTGTGATTCCACCATGGGATCCCAATGTTTTGTCTTATGAACAGATTGAGACTCTTCAAGAGCTACTCAAGAGAAAGAAAAGATAGGAGGAAATGAAAAGAGAGCAGAAGCAAAAGAAAGTGTTACATGATATCAAAGACATATCTGTAAAATCTTTTGACATGGAAGATGAAAATCCTCAAGCTCCTATTCTTGAATAGTTAGTTCATATTGTGCGAAAGGTAAATGATGATAACATTAAAGCCAATGAAAAGCTATTGCAATGGTCCGAGAGGAAATTCGAGAACCAAGTACTAGCAAAAATCTTAGGAGAGATTGCGGTAAAACAAGTTGTACTTTCTTCTCTTATAGAGATTTTGGAGGCAGTTGCAAATAATGTTTATTCTTTGCATAGGAAGTTATGTGATGTTGAATTCTTCACAAAGGATAATCTACAGGCCTTAGAGAAATTGCAATCAGACTTAAATTCAACTGGAAGTTCACTGAGTATGGATGCTAGCACTAGCTCCTTACATTTTAAGAGATTGACTTATGCACAAAGGAGGATAGCCAAGTTCATGGCTAAAGATGGTCGGATTAGGACCAAATTGATTACTATTCAGACAAGCTTGATACCTCATCTGGAGGTCATTCAGAAAGAACTTTCATCTTCAAATGAATTGGTTAAGAGAGATTCTCATCTCTCCACTGCACAAAGTTTAGTAAGTCTAGCTGCCGAGCTAGAAATCAAAATAGAGGTTATGAAGTTTGTTAAGGATGGTTGGGACACTGCATTTGCGTCCACCTTACAACTTCATAAACAATTTTTGGACAAGTATAACTTGACCCCACCTACAATCAGTGACAAAAACAAGGGGGAATCTGACAGGACTGACAAAGATACAGCATAAGGAGATCAGTACAAGGTATCAATGTAAATATTTTTTTGAAGGTATGTATACTCTGTAAATTTTTTTATGTAATATGATGTACATTCCTAGGGGGAGTACATTGTGTACTTAGGAAACATTTTGGATGGAATGAATCAAAATGATAAGTGTGTTTTTGCCACTAATATAAAAGGGGAAGATTGTTAATCCCTAAGTTTTGTTGATGATTAGTGACCTACACTTAGTCATTTACTTAGGAAATTTTAGTTGGTTATCACTGTGGCTGAGCTAAACATTCAAGGTCGAGCAACATTGCTAAGCAAGTTTTAGGTTGCTAAGTTACATCATGCCAAGCCGAGTAGAATATTAGGTGTCGAGCGACAGAGATGTTAAGTGCCGAGCAGAACAGTTTTTGCATACATGTCAGGATTGATTCAAACTTTGATGTAAAAGGTTTAGGCCAAATTGTATGGGATTTGGGCCAATATTTGTACGCATTTAATATTTTTCTACTGAGTTAATTACGTATTTAATTGTTTTATACTATGCATGGCATGGAGCCAATCACAAAATTAGAATGCATTGGAAGCATAAATTATAGATCTTGATCGTTGATCTAGATCTCATTGTCAGGTCTGAAAAGACATATAAGATTGCTTCTAACCCTAGAAAACAAGTGCGTGAGACATATATAGTTTGGAAGAGAAGGGTTGTTGTTCATGAAAGATGAACAGTAAATCATTTTGAGAAGAAGCCTAGATCAAGAAGAATGATAGAGCACTGAAAAGCAGAGTAAAGACTTATCAAATTGAGAGATCACATAAGGTATTGGAAAGAGAAGATCCGTCATCAGCATCTGAGTGCATAAC
This sequence comes from Thuja plicata, assembly GCA_018584345.1. NCBI lineage: Eukaryota > Viridiplantae > Streptophyta > Pinopsida > Cupressales > Cupressaceae > Thuja > Thuja plicata. Next base: position 3,465,018 of record MU223077.1, on the reverse strand, counting down.
GAAGGATCACTACTTGAAACATTCTAACAGGTGTATCAAGTGAAATCTCTTAACAGAGTGGTTCTAGCAGACCCTTTTAAATCTCTTAGTCGAGTGCTTACTTTACTGTAAGTTGAAATCCTTTAAAAGGGTAGATTGTAATGATCTTTAGTTCTTAACAGAATAGACCTTTAACCAGGTAGATTGCATGTAGCAATCAAACTCTTTTAGCCCTAACATGCACACTTTTTTGCTGCAGTAGTGAAGATTTTGTGGGTGTCATCCCTACCCCAGTTTTACCTATTAAGGTTTCTGGGTTACCAAAATTTTATGTTTTGAGTTATACATTTCATGTTATTGATGCTATCTGATGTTAGGTTAAATTCATATATGTTTGAATGTGGATCAATTTGTTTTAAGTGGTTAAGTTTTAAGATCTGATTCACCCCCACTCTCAGTATCTTGCTTTCCTCATTTTTGTACTTCCAACAATAGACATATACATATTGAAAAATCTAAAAAACATTATGCTAGATCTAGATAGAAAATGTTGAAAGCCTTATGTAAATGTGTCAAGGTGAAAAAAAAAAAGAATCTATTTGCTCAAGTTGTGCCCCTAGAAGTGTAGTAAAGTAGGCTAAATTTGGAGGCTTGATACAAAAAAAGTGATTGTAAATCTGAAACATCTTGAGAAAACCAATGTCAAAATTATCTTCTCAATTTATCTCATTTGTGGAATTTCAAGTCTGAATGACAAAGTTATGCCCAAAAAAATTGACACCTTTCAACCATTAGAATAAATTCCTATAATATTCTTTTTTTTTTCCAAAACAAAACATTGTCAATATAAAGATATTACCAAAATATTATCTAGATTGGCCAAATTTTATTACACAATCTCTAAAGAGTCATGTTGCTACATTTAAGGAGTGCTCGCTACAAATGGAGGGGGTGGATAAAATTAGTGGTGGCCAAAAAAATTAGTGAACCCACTCCATCATCCCTGATACATGAGTTTGTGCAGTACCCATAGGGTTGCACCTGGAAGTTCTTAGACAAGTGTGCCTTTTTCTTGTTTTGCTAAAAAAAATTAAAAAATAAATAAACCAAAATTTTCTTCTTAAAAATTTTGCAAATTTTTAAATAATTTTGACCTAATAATTTTGATAAAACAACATTCAATCTTATGTTTATGGTATTCTTTAAACACGATAACATTATTTATTTCTGTCCAAGGTTCCCCAAAATATATACCTGCCTTGAAATATGCACTAATAGGAGAGACCACGAAAACCCTCAACTACATAAAATTTAATAAAATATTAGTTGATCTTTGTGGTTTTGGGACATTATGAACATGATTGTGAGGTGCGCGAAGCAACAAAAATTAGGTAAAAATACCCAAATCCAAATTCGCACATAAAGGAAAATTTGGAAGACCTTAGAATGCTCTTGACATAAGAACCCTCCAATCTTGAGAAGAGGTTTGTTGAGTCCACACTAGGATACCATGTTAAATTTATGGTTCTCTAATACCATATTGAAGTTATGAAGCCATGTATAAATTTGCAACATAAGCACCTCCAGGATCAAACAACCAAAGAAGAACACCTTCCACAATGAGGACAACAACAAATTAATTTCTACATTTCTTAAGAATCAAATTTTAAAAAATTTCAAGATTAATGATACAAGATTAATTACAATGAATACAATTCTTCGATTTTATAGAAAGGAAGCTAAAAAGTTAAGATATTCAAACTAGTGCATGTTATACAAACTAGACCTAAAAAGGCAAACTAGAGCCCAACTAGAATGAACTAAACTAAATAAGGTTCAACTAAATAAACTTAAGCTACACATTAATATGTAAACATAAGCTCAATTATGCATGACAATATTCTTGAACATGTGTACAATTAATTAAAACAACAATCCTAAGTATTTCTAAAGCAACAAAACTATGCATTTACAACATTAATATATACTTTACCACATAATACATTTGTTTCTTTTAGTAATGTCGTGTCCCTAATCCTACTATCCTAAAATACTTCACTTACATACATCATTTAGTTTTTTTAAATTTGAACTTTAAAATATAATACTACTGGATATTGCTATATTGGAAATGTGACAGTAAAAATTCATATAGTTTTTACAATTTTAACTAAAAAATATAATACTACTGGACATTGCTATATTGGAGATGTGACAGTAAAAATTCATACGGTGCATGTTTGATTTGGAAGCGATAATTTTGCGGAACTGGAGCATAAAGTACGAGTTGTCTAATGACGGGAGAACGAATTATTCGGAGCCCAAGCTTGACTAGTAAAATGTTAACTTGGGTACAAAGTAACCCTAAGGAGCTGCATTACTACCGTATCAATTACTTCGATTTGCGAACTTTTAGCAAATGCAAAAATCAAGGATTAGGTGGGGAATACAAAAATCAAGGATTAGGTGGGGAATACATTTTAAAATATTATCCTCCGAAGGAATACATTTCTACATATTATTAAACTAAATATTATTCAAAGAGAAAAGATTTCCACAATCCATGAAAGTAACAGTAAACAATTTCTGGATTTGATTGTGTTATGAATTTTTAGCATCAAAATTCATAACACAATCCAATCCAGAAATTGTTTACTGTTAAATATTACTATTAATTATTTGAAAATTCAATTACCAGGTGTTTTAGTCGTGGCAAAAAGGCTAGTAGGAATTAAGAATGAAGACTGGATCAGCACAAAACTTAATCTGTTTCACATTGTTTAGTTAATGGGTGGAAAGGGTTTTGATGTCCATCTTTTAAATTTCACATAATAATAAATATATTAAGTTTAAAGAATGTCAATTAATGTTTAATGCTTTTTATCCTAAAAGTTAGCACTTGGCATAAATATATTAAGTTTAAAGAATGTCAATTAATGTTTAATACTTTTTATCCTAAAAGTTAGCACTTGGCATATGTGATTTAAGAAGTTCGAATTTAACATTTAGTAAACCAAGGAAACAGGCCCTTGTAATCCTATAAATTAAGGAGTAGCATTGAGGCTTGCATAGGTGAAAAAGCTTACTAATAGATTGTGCTGAGATGGCTTCTGTTAACCTCCCCATTTTCAAAGATTATGAATTGAAGATTGTTAACGCAGAACTTATAGTGCCTGCTCTTCCAATGCGGCAGCAAATCCTTCCTCTGTCAAATATAGATCTCACTATTCCACCAGTTTCTGTGCATGTGTTTTTCTGTTATAAAAATCCCTTTCCTAGGACTTTTGCATCAGCAATATCTCGTCTCAAAAATTCCCTGTCGAGGGTCTTAGTGTCTTATTATGTATTTGCAGGAAGATTGGTTACAGATAGTATTGGCGTACCAGAGATCGATTGCAATAACAAGGGAGTTCGCTTGACTCAAGCTTATGCTGGAGCTCCTCTTTCTCACCTCAATTTATACAACCCTGATGAGTCTGTGCAGGGGAAGCTTGTTCCTCCACTTTCAAAGCCCTTTCAAGAAGATGGCCATTCTTTTTTTGCTGTTCAGGTAAATGATTCTGTACAGCACATAGCTTTTTCCACTTTTATGGTTTTCTGCATTACAATCTTAACGATTTTTGGTATTTGCAGGTTACGGAATTCAGCTGTGGAGGATTTGTTGTTGGTTGCACATTTGACCACAGAATTGCAGATGCATACTCTGCAAACATGTTTTTTACAAGTTGGGGGAATCTTTCTAGAAACGAGTCAACTGTATCTCCGAATCCAAGCTTTACACGATCAATTTTGTGCCCTCGAGATCACCCAACTTACTGTGCTGAAATTGAAAAAATGTATGTGAGGGAAACTCCGAAAGAATCCGGGCAAGAAAATCCTCTCCCACCATCTCTAGCAAGTAGAATTTACAACCTAAATGCAAAGAACATCATGGATCTCCAATTTAATGCAAACAAGGATGGTAACAATTACACCAAATTAGAGGTTTTCAGTGCTTACTTATGGAAGCTACTGATACGCACCCAGAAGGTACAGGACACTGTCAATAGTAAAATAGGAATAGTTGTAGATGGCCGCCCACGCTTAAGGGAGATTGGGGTTTCGGCTAATTACTTTGGCAATGTCTTAATCTTGCCATTTGCTGAATCCAACGCTCAATATGTAGAAAATGAACCACTTTGCTGGAGTGCAGGTTTAATTCATGATGCCATAGAAAGTGCAGCAAATGAGGAGCACTTTCAAAGCTTAGTTGATTTAGTGGAAACCGTGAAGCCAACTCCTGTCGTAGCCAAGATTTACTCCAGAGAAGATAACGTGAAGTCATCCGGACCTGCAGTTTTGGTGTCTTCTGGCCTGCGGTTTCCTTTGTATGAGATTGATTTTGGGATGGGAAAGCCTGCTTTTGGAAGCTACCATTTCCCATGGGGTGGTGAAGCAGGCTATGTAATGCCAACTCAAAGCCCTGCAGGAGACGGCAGCTGGATGGTATATATGCACCTTCCTTTGACACAGTTATATGCGATAGAATCTGACCCCAATCGGATTCTAATTCCAATCACACAAGATTTCTTACATTTGGCTTAGAAATATCATGCAAACCTATTTAAGCTGTTATATGTTTATAACATTGTACTTACAAAGTTATAAGATTTTTAAGATAACTTTATCCCCAACAATTACGTGCTTTTTTGTGTTGTAATGAATTTGAAGGAGCCGAATTCGGTAGTAGTATTGGAAGAAGAATCATTAGGATGTTTAAATTGAATAATAAATTACAAGTTAAATTTATTAATTAGCTGATAGGCTTTCCTTGGGGAGAAACCCTTAATCGGTAAATTGTCTCACACCACCAGAAAAATATTTTTCTGAACTATTTTCGGTAACATTATTATTAAGAAGATACACTGGCAAACATTAGTAAATTCTGCGCTCAAGCTGTCAACTACTAGCCGCTTGTTGGGTGTGATGTGTCCTCTTTCTCTTTAAATACCAGAGTTGTCCGCAACAATGTTAGTTTTTAATTTTTGAATTTTACGGCAACAATGTTAGTTTTTAATTTTTGAATTTTACAGCAACCAAACTTTTATCCCTATTAGTATTTAGTAAATTCGTTAAAGGGAAGGAAGATAGATACTGTAATATATGAAAAAAATTGGAATCTATGATGAGGTAAAAATTTTCCTCTTATGACAATCTGTGAAGAGGTAAAAATTTAATACTGAATGTGTGATTTCTCAATGTACAAAAAGAGTTCAATGGAGAAACATTAAAACTAGAAATGCATTTATCCCCAAAATAAATAAATAAATAAAAATATATATATATATATTCCATTGGATCTTCTATTTGTCCATTCCTTAAGTGGCCAACAAAACATAGCGAATGCCATAATTTTAGGTCGCTTAAACGTGAGAATAAGGAAGAGTTTGCGCAATAATGGAGAGACGTATTATTGAGGAGCCAAGTGAACCAAGAACAGCGCATGCATATATATTCCAAATTTAGGATTTGGAATGTACTCATCAATATGTCAATGTGAACAATTTATCTAATGTTCTCTGTTTAGTACAATTAGACAATGTACAACGCATAGGACCATATCTCACTTATTTCAGCGAATAGGACCTCTATCTCAGTTATAGTTATTTTTAAGTTAATAGGTTAAAGAATAGGATTCATTGTGCATAAAAGATATAACAGTACTATTTATCAATTTTTATAGGTAAAATTTAATTGTTAACATAAATATATTTTAAAGATGAAGATATAATTCAAAAATTTTAATATTTTTAACATAAAAATAAATATCAAATGATATTCAGAAAATATATAAAAAATAATCATTTGTGATATGTGACCTATTTAACAACTCAACAAAGATGACTTTATTGGCTTTTGTTCTGACTTTATTGGCTTGTGTTCTGGCATATGCGATGTAAACCAGTTGTTGGGCCACATGTTTGATATCTAGATTTAGTATAATAAAAAGTTTCCAAATCCAGATTTAGTCTAATGATGAGATAATATAGTAACCAGACACATATTTAAAGCCTTATACTTTGCAAGCTCAAAGGAAAAAAACTATTCAATCTTTCGTAGAATTGGTGTGTTTTAATATAGTGCCATAGATTTCAATCACTGTATCAGTAGCAAAGAATGATGATTATTATTAGTGTTTTTTTTCACATTTTCAACCAGCCTCTACTTTGTCGAGGTTTGATAAATTATCACTATTTAAAGACTTGTAAACTGAATGTAAGAAAATTGTAAGTGTGTGAATTTCACAATTGTGTTGTTTTCTCTGCTAAGAATTAATTTAACACTTTTTCTACCTTATTTTTCCTTAGAAACAATAAAATAGAATTACGTTGAAAATCAAAACGTATAAGTGATCAATTTTTTTAATATGTTGTTTTATAAATGTTGAAGCCTTTGTAATGTGTGTCTAAATATTTTACATCAATTTAATTTTTTAATATTTTTTTAATGAAAGAAATATAAAGAAATTGAAATTTTAATTTTATTAATTTAAATTTATACAAATAGTTATAAGATTTAAAAAATTAAATTTTGATAATTTTTAATATTTTAAAATACTTTTAAGAAAGATAATTTCTTAATGATATTTTATATTTAGAAAAGATATTTTAAAATCATACAATTAAAAACTAACATGAATGATGAAAGCATTTTTAAATTTTTTTTATTTATTAAAGACAAATCTTTCTGAATGATTCTTTATGTTTTTAGGAAAGATTAGTATGTTCATCATTTATTTTAAAATATTATTAATTGTCATGAAAATGAGAAAAAATGAAAATTGTAATCTTGAATGTGAAAAAATAAAGATTTAAGAATACTCTTAAAAGATTTTAAATTTAACTAATATATTAAGAACTTAAGATTTCTTGTTTAATTTAATTAATTTGACATTATTTGCATACCAAATTATTAATATTCAATAATTATTACAATATTAATGATACAAAAAATAAATTGATTCAACTTTCCTATAATTGTTTGAATATATTGTTTTGATTTAACTCTCCTAGAAACAATTGTAAAAATTCTAAAAAATTATATATATTTTTAAAATATTTTCCTTATGTATGTATGAGTTTTTTTATGTATTGTAAAAAAAATTATTTTTCACTTTTTAAGGTGGGGAACCCCATCAAATTATGTCTCACACTGTTAAATTGCTATCTCATCCCCCTAAACTACCATTTCACGTTGCTTCACAATTTTTAGAACAATATACACCATTGAAAATTAATGATTGAATAATTAGCCAATAGGATTTTTTAGGTTGGAAACCCTCCCCCCCCCATCAAATGTCTCACACTACTAAATTGCTAGCAAACAATATACATCATTGAGACACTGCTAAATTTCTATCAAACAATATACACCATTGAAAATTAATGATTGAATAATCAGCCTAAAGGTTGGGAACCCCCCTGCCTCCCCCATTTCTTAGAACAATAAACACCATTGAAAAATATTCTACTAAACATTAATAGAATCAGATAAGAAGAAATAACAAAAACCACTCTCATGAAGAAGGGGCACCCATTTGTCACATCTTTAAAAAATTAAATCTAAAAAACCCCATAAACATTTTGTACGAGCCTAAACATGTTACTTTCTTTTTCAACTTTGACCAATATATCTTTTAAAGGGTGAATATTTGTTGCACTCTCATAAAAATTCATTGCAATATGATAGACTTTAACTTCATCTTTCTTTGTTCTGACAAAATCTATGTGCATAGAATCACAAGAACTAGCCATTTCCTTAATCTTCTTCATCTCCTCTGCATACAAAATATTTTCTACATCTTCATGTACTTTTCTATCAACCATGAGATTTGAACATGTCACCCCTTTAGTTTTCAAATGTGTTACTTCTTCCAAAGAATCTTCTACTACAACAGTTTGTTGTTTTACTTCAACAACTTGCAAAGGCTATGGAATTTGGCTTTACACGTGGCAATTGAATTTGTTTAAAATTTCCTAAATCCTTTTCAAAAAATCTATGATCATTGCAGTCCATAAGACCACATTTTTTTGAAGCATTTTCTCAAACAGTTGAAATGATTGTCTATCGTTCCACATTTTGTATACACGTCTATGAGTGCACTTACAACTACAACTACAACATCTGACAAAAAATATTCTTTTGTTAACTATTGGTGGATTTCCATACCTTGCTCCAAAGCCCCCTTTCTAACATAGACAAAAGGCTAGCAAAAAAATTGGGAATCTGCCTTTACACCTGCCAATTGTATTTGCTTCAATATTTCTAAAGCATTTTCGACATACACATCAACTATGGATCCAAATGATTCCATTTTTCTTTGAACACATCAATGTCCATGACAAGAAAGGAATGGGGATAGCATGAGATGGAGAATTGGTATATACCACAGTATTAGTGATCAGAGCTGAAGTAATTACAGGAAATGGACAAAATGAATCTCGACAGACAACTCTCACTGGATTGCTCAAGGCATTGCTAATGTTGTTCTCTGTGGTGAACAGAGGTGTAAAAGGGGCAATCGATTTGTTTGATTTGATTTACAAAATACTGTTACTTCAAGGCATTGCTAATGTTGTTCTCTGTGGTGTACAAGGGGCACCCAATTTGTTTGATTTGATTTACCAAATAGTGTTACTTCAAGGAATGAAGTGAATTATGTAATAATATATTAATTAATTTTCAATTTAAATAAAATGATTTTAATTTTTTTAATTTTATTTTAAGAAGACTAAGAAATATTATTTATTTTATATTCAATTTATCATATAGAAATAAAATGATTATCTAAAAAATCTCTCTACTCGTAATTTTAAAATAACTGGAAATTGAAAAAGTCTTCTCCCTTAAAGAAA
>MU223077.1:3373568-3449474 GCA_018584345.1 Thuja plicata | reverse complement strand
ATTAAATCAGTTAATTATTAGTCTATCTACTCTTTGCTTAAGTTATACTTAGGCAAGTTTCTATTTCTTAGAGTTTCCCTTTTAGGGTTTTGGTATCCTTTATAAGGATTCACCGCTTTGTATTTCACACAAAGATTGTATTTTGTAATTCATTAGTGTTAATAGAATCTTTTTTCTGTCACAATGGATTTCCAGTCTCTGCCTTTTTGGCCTCCATAGTTTTTGTCTTCTCTCTTCTGTCTTTTGCTTCTTCTTCGTGACTGTTATGCATGCAGGTGATCTTGGGTGAAGTTGCATTTATCAAATTCAACATATCGGTCTTATAAAAAAAATAGTAAGAGATCTATCATTGCCTTGAAACTTTTCCTCATTTCAAAATTTGCAACTAAACCAAAGAATGAAAGAAAAAAGAATTTTCCAAAATAAGTTAGCATCCTTCTTAAGCCCATGAATGAGACCAACAATAATATCAAGAGTACAAATATGTTCACTAAGAGCGATTCTGAACATAAACCAGACTTCTCTAGCAAAAATGCAATCAAGAAAGATATGTTGTGTAGTCTCAGGCTTCCTACAAATAGAACATAAGTCATAAGCAGTCGAGTTATTCCTAGTAGGAAGTCTATCCAATATGAGTTTCCACCTAAAGAATTTGATCTTAGGGGGGATGGGAGACTTCCATAACTTCTCAAAGGTTTTCTGCCAAGTAGAGGTAGTTGAGTCAACATACCAAAGGGAGTTAATGTGATCAATGATCGAGGTGTCATAGTTGAGCAATCTATAAATAGACTTTCCTTGGATCTTGGAGAGGAGGGATCCATCCTTCCAAAGGAATGAGAGATATATGTGAGAGTCAACAGCAGTGTTCCTGGGAAGGTTGAGACAAGAATAATCTCTTTTAATCATATTGTAGGTTCTCTTATGGGAGGTAGGAAGGCCATACTCACTACTAAGATCCTCCTAGCTAATAAGATTATCATGCTCCAAGATGTCCATAAGATACTTAATGCCCTTATTACACCAACACCTAGCACAACAACAACTAGCAGAACAACCTTGGGTTAAGGCAAGGGGTTTAGAATTATCATAGAGAATCCACCATATTGATCTCTCCCCATGCAAAGTGTTGCTATTGTCAATGCTAGAGTTGATAATAAGTTTACGCACATGCTCCCAAGCTTTCTAGATGGACTTGAATACCCAAGTGCCTTGGAAAAACACATAGAAACCACCTACAACCAAATCACTAAAGGGGAGGGCTTTCCAAGATTTGGAAAGCTTGGCGACACCATTTTGAATGTTGTTTTTGACAAGAATCTTCCAAAATTGTTGTCCGTTCAAAGCATGAATTATCCATTTGGCAGCAGGGAAATTCCTTGGGTTCTAAGATCCTTAAGACCCAGCCCTCCAAGTTTCTAGTCTATGTGGCATCATATCCATTTGAATGTGTCGGCCTTTGTTTTAGCCTTGCCCTCATACCAAAGGAAGCATCTGATAGATTTTTAGTTTTCAAAAATTTGGTAGTTACTGAACATCCAAGAAGAGTAGTAAATACCGTAGGAAGAAAGAAATTTCTGGAAGACTTGAATGTTCTTAGCCAGGGAGAGAACCCTATTGTTCCACTTATTATTTTCTTTTTATTGATCTTTTCTTTGACCCAAAGCTACATGTCATTAAGAGAGGGAGAGATAGAGAATGTGAAACCAAGGTATCTAACTATCTTGTTGGGTCCCCCCATGAGTATCCAAACTGCTGAATCCAGTCTAGGGGTCCTATTTCCACCCAATAAAAATAGATTTGGACTTGGAGATACGAGAACCAGAAGCTCGACCAAAGGTGTCATGTTTTTTATTTAGGAAATTAATGTTATGCCTAGAGAACTCCAGGAAGAGTGAGGTATCATCAACAAACTGAATGTTGAGCGATTCAGAGTCATCTGAAAACTTAATGCCATTACTATAGGAGATAAGGTGTCATCTCTTAGGAGGTAGAATATGGCATCTAAGGCAATAAAAAATAGAGCAGGGGAAAGAGCGCAGTCCTGCCTAATGGATCTAGTAAGCAGAATAGGCTGAGAGAAAGTCGAGTAAACCTCAATCAGGGCAGAGACAACTTTAAGAAGGATTTGAACATATTTACAAAACTCGCTACAGAAACCAAAAGCTTTAAGCATCATGACGATGAAGTCTCATTCCACCCTATTATAGGCTTTCTCAAATTCATCAAGGAACATGGCATAATCTTGATTAGAAGTCTTGGCCCATTCCATAGATTCCCAGCTAGTGACAAGGTTCTCCAAGATATACCTACCTTTATTGAGCCTAGTTTGGGTAGAATAGATGAACATGGGAAGAATTTTTTCAAGGCGAGAAGCTAGGGCTTTGGCTAAGATTTTATATGAGACCTTAAGGAGGGTAATTGGCCTCAAATTTTTTATGAGGGATTTTTCCCCATCTTTTGGGATAAGTTTCACAATGCCCCTATTAATCGACTCCCCAAGGGTGCCAGTATCAAAAGATTTAGACTATATGTCATAGAGGTCTTTAGTGACGCACTTAATATTAGCTTTGTAAAATTCAACAAGGAGCCTATCTGGGCCTTATTATCCTTGAGAGCGTTAATGACATCAATAATTTCTTGAATAGAGATTTTGGTATTAAGAAGGAGAGATTCATTCTCAGAGATCCTATTAGGGATAATGTTTTTACATCTATTTCTAGAATCTTTCTATGCTTCATTATCTTCTAAGGTAAAGAGAGTCTTATAAAACATTTCAAAAGCATCTTTGATATCATTGATATTAAGGACTTCCTCATCCTCCACTATGATTCTTTCAATTCTCTCTCTCTCTCTCTATTCTATTTTTGTTTGAGAAGGCTAAAGAAAACTTCGGAGCCTTTGTCTCCAAACTGGAGATAGTGATTATAGGCTCTGATGAAGGTACCCTTGATTTTGATCTATTGATGTTTCCTAAGGATGTCTCTAGTATGAGAGACACATTAAGCAAAGGTAGGGGAGGAAGGTTATAATTTAATTTCTTGTTCCAAGGAGCAGAGTCGATCAATGACAATTTTTTCCATATATCTGTAATCCTTGGCTTTCTTCTAGCTGGATGTTTGGAATATCTTCTGCCAAGAGGAGATAATTCCTATTCCATCTGAGAGTGTGAGATTGGGGATGTTGATTCTACATGTTAAGGAGTCTAACCATTTTAATGGCAATTAGGACATCCTGATCTTTCAATAGGGAGGTGTTAAGGATAAACTTCTTCTTGCAAGAATTGTTGTTGGAGATGGAGTGCCTAGTATCAATTATGGCTATGATAGAATAATGGTCAGATACAGTCACTGAAAAGAAAGCCATCGAGTTCCCCAGGTGGCTAGGGGAAAAAGAAAAGTAATCTTTATTGACATAAAACCTATCTAATCTGGAGTAGCTTAGGCTAGGTAATTGTTGAAAGTTACACTAGGTGTACCATAGGGAAGAGGTTTCAAATTGCTTGCCATCAAGGGGGTGTAATAGCTACATTTGTTGCTTTAATCTATCCCATTGAGGTTTCTCAAGGCTTTTTCATTAAAAAGGGATACCCTTGGCCTTATCATCTTGGTTTTCAATCATATGTAAGTCCCTAGCCATAACCCAAGGGATACCTGGGAGGGAAGTTAGTCAATTCTAGAGGGACATTCTTTCCTTATACTCATTAGGTGCATATATAAAATAGACACAAAAAAAGAGCCTCTAATATCCAGGGTAGCCCAGGCCACTTTTTTACATGGGGAGATGCCCCTATCCCTAATGTAATTTGCCTAATTAGGGTTAATGAGAAGACAAACTCCACTCTTTCCTTTAGGATGATTAGTGCATATTTTGATTGCATCTCTCCAAATAAAGTCAAGTGCAGTGCCAAGAGAAAAACCAACAACTTTAAGTTCTTGAAGCATCAGAAAATCAATATTTTTATGACCGTTCAAAAACCTTTTCATAACAAACTTCCTATTAGGTGACTAGAGGCCTCTACTATTCCATGAGATGTACTTTATGGGAAAAGAGGATTAAGAGGGAATTCTAGGGAGACCATTTTGATCTCCTAAATTTTTCTTATTCTTGGAACCGACAGGTCTACCTTTCCTTTTAGCCATGGACCATCATTTCATGAGGTCATCACCATCCTCACTAAGCTTAGTTTGATCATTCTTACCATCAACATTCTCTCCAATGTTGGACATAGATAATTGGGACCATGGAAAGCCAGGGAGCAGTCAGCCAGACTTAATGTCTTCTAAACTCGCATTAGCATAAATAACTTCAATAACATGATTGTCCTCTATCTCATTAAGCATAGATGTCAAGGGGTTGGTGGTGCTAACATTAGGGGTAAGCCCTATAGAAAATTTTGAATCAGATCATTTGGGAGTCCCAGATCTGAGTATCATTCTCGGAGGGTTATCACTCATCATAACATCACCAACACCACTAACGGATTTTTCAAAGTTTTACAAGGCCTAAATATTAAATATTAATATAGATATAAATGAGTAAAAAATATATGAGATATGAATAAATTACAGCAACAACCCCTCTGAGAAACCACATAGGAGAGAGAAATATAGGACAACATAAGGCGAATCTAAAAACCATCAGAGGAATACACATAAGGAATATATAAATAGATACTACAACTGCAGCAAAATACTGATAATAGAAAAGCAATATTATATGATAGAACTGTCTACCTAGAAGATAATGAAGTCTACACCACTTCTTCACATGAAAAAGCTCTATTTTTCATTTACTTGCCCTTGGAAAGACCCACACCTAGTTTTTTACCCAACACTTTTTTAGACACATTCTAAATCAATTGCCTTCGCTGGGACTTGTGCATTAGCAGCTTGTGCAAAGGAAAAACACCTGTGAAATATGGGTAACAATGTTTGTAGGCAAAAGATCAACTCTAGTAGCCAATTCCCTTTAAAAGAAGCACCAATTTCCATTAACCAAACCAATTTTATAGCATCATAGGTCTTGACATATTGAGGCTTCTTTCAAAGGTACTGACCAGGGAATAACTTCCCCACCCAGCCTTTTCCATGGAACTAATCATAACTTCTAATCATCTTGTCTAGGATGTCACCTGACAATAACTCCTCCGAGACAAATTGAGATTCCAACTTGACCAGCAATCCATAATCCTACAATACATCAAAAACTATTTGATATAAACAATGAAATAACTTGAGAAGTATATAAGCTATTGAAAGGTTTTGTTATGAGAAAGTCCCTGCCCACCACTGTGTGAAAGGATTGTTCCATCTTCCATGAATCCCATATGGAAAATCTTCTCACATGTACTATAACAAAGAACAAGGAGAGTTGGAACACGACATTATAATTTATAGGTGAGTATTTGCATAATACATGAGTAGTTGATTTAGATCTCAATGCCACGACAAAGATTGTGGAATACTTGTCATGATTTGCAGCAACGTCATGCAAAATGAAGTAAAATTTCCAAAAGGCCGCAACACATTGGACAAACAAGGAGGGTGATCTAGAAATGTTTAACCCCAATTTGGAGAAAAAGGTGAAGTCAATGTTGACACCCAGGAAGAAAAACTAATCTAGAAACGATTGACCCCAGAACAAAGAAAGTATCAATGGCCACGTGGAATTTCAGAATGAAAAGTTGACAGGTACCAAATTTGACTACCAAGGTCATCAGTAAAGTGGCTGAGAGAAAAAATCCAACCCAAATAATGGAGACCAAAATGCAAGCAGTAATCAAAACCACTATCACTGAAATTTTTTAACATAGCATAAGTAGAATTTTCATTTAAAATGAAATAGCCATTTGGAAATCAATGAGATATTCATTTGGATTGAGAAATATTAAGAAATCATGAACTTTAGTACCCCATTCTGCTTGTAAAATCCTCTTGGCATCTAGAAATAAGTTTAGAGAGTTAATGGTTGGCTAAAAGCTTCAATATTTTTCCCAAAACATGGCTTTGAGTCCATTGTGTACACCCCAAGAAAGATTAGGTAGGAAGATCTTCTTGTTCTACATCATAAAATTCTACATCTGAGCACCCATGCAGGGATTTGATACTATAAATATCCAATCAGGTTGAAGGGCACATAAATAAATCAGGTTGAGGGGCACATAAATACTTGGAATGAAGGATATTTTAGCACTTAGAGTTTTGATATTGAAAATCTTACCAAATTAACTTTACTCCTAGAGCTATAGTTCTCTTTAGTAAAAATTTTATGCCAAACCTACCTAATGATTTAGTGAAAAAATAGATTTCTAACTAATAAGGCAGATTTTTTTTTACCTTTTCCTTATTTTCATTCTAGTGAAAATGCTTGAAAGGTCCCCTTAAGTTTTATAGGATTCCTTTAAGAATAATATGAATTGACAAAGTATAATTGAGAATGGTAGCTAAAACAAACCTTATCATCAACAAGCAACCTACTAAGGATATCCAGGAGCTTTTGCTTGAGGAAATTATTTATCCAATTGAGGAGGCAATCCTAGACCAAAAGGATGTGATATTCCTTGCTGTGAATAAAAAGGAATCCCTAGGCACTTACAACGCAACTTTTAACTTTAGAACACAACATATCTATAAGGTTTTCAGACAAATCCCTACAAGAATTGAATAAGAATGTTTGGGACATTACTAGAATATTTTTTGACCATGCATATCATAATAATTATTTGGTACCCTTTAAATACATATGCCCTTCCTTGTGGAGGCTTCTATGAAGAGAAGTGTGTCATCTGCAAACAAGCGAGTAGTTTTTAGAGGAGTATCCTACATAGAATAAAAATTAAAGAAGAAGGCTTCACCATAATTAGCATGGAAGGTGTTCCTTTTATGATTGTACCAAGATTTGGGTATATAGTTTTTAAGGAGCCATATTTCTCTTTCTAAGATAGTTCCAAATAGGTTGGCATACTTAAAATTTGTTAGGTAGTTAAACTATTCTAATTTTATGCATCCTAGATCCTACAACAACAAATCTCTTATGCCTTGTACAATTTGATTTGGATATTTTGTAGTTACTAGTACAAATGGATATGATATCATAGATAATAAATAGCAGCATTATGACATGCCAAAAGGAAATGGGAAACATTGATTTGACCTAAAGTGTTTTATTCACAATACCAAATTGAACTAAAAGTTGAGGGGATACAAATATATTATTTTTATTGATGATACTTTAATCAGGAATGTAGATGATAACTATGCTACTATGAGAATATCCATATATAATAAATTAATAGAAACATAGTCATAAAGGATAACGCATGATCAACTCTATTCTGGTGCCTTTCTTGAGATAGAAGACCTCTTAGAGAAAATGAAAATATTGCTTTCACATTATTTATAGCTCACAAGGGGTATGCAACCTCATGTATTCTTCAGAATAGTAAATGGATATCTTCTAGAGGATATTTGAAGGATATGGGCTCAAATTGTAACTCCAATTTACCATATTTCTCCATATCCTACTCTAGAGATTAGTTTCTATGTTGATGTACCTAATCCAAATAAAAGTGATAATGACATTAACTGTAAATGAATTATTTAATCAGGAATGTAGATCATAAATATGCTACTAGGAGAATATACACATATAATAAAGTAATAGAAACATAAGCATGAAGGATAGGACATGATCGACTCTATTCAGGTGCCTTTCCTTAGATAGAAGACCCCCCTAGAGAGAATGGCTGAGAGAAAAAATCCAACCCAAATAATGGAGGACAAAATGCAAGTAGTAATCAAAACTAGTATCACTGAAAAACTTAAACCAAGCATCTATAAAATTTGCATTTAAAATGAAATATCCATTTGGAAATCAATTAGAAATACTTTTAGATTGACAAATATTAAGTGATCACAAACTTTAATACCCCATTTTCCTTGTAAAATCATCTTAGCATCTAGAAATAAGCTTAGAGAGTTAATGAGTGTGTAAGAGTTTCAAGATTCTTCCCAAAACATGGCTCTCACTTCATTATGTACAACCCTAGAATGGTGTGGTAGGAAATTTTGTCGGTATAGTATCATAAAATTCCACATCTCAAAGCCCACTCAGGGATTTTCTAGTATAAATATCCCATAAGGTTGAGCAGTACACAAATACTTGGAATGGAGGATCTTTGACCACTTGAAGTTTTGATATTGAAAATCATACCAAATTACCTTCTCTCCGAAAGCTATGTTTATCTTTGGAAAACATTTTAAGCCAAGCCCACCTAATGACTTAGGGGAACAAACTGATTTGTAACTAATAGAGGGTACTTTCTAGAGTTTTTCCTTATTTTAATTGCAATGAAAATGTTTGAGGGCTCTCCTAGGTCTTATAGGACTCCATTTAGAATACTATGAATTGACAAAGTATAATTCAAAATGGTAGCTAACACAAACCTCATCATTAATAAGAAACCTACGAAGGATAACCATGAGCTTTTCCATTTGTAAATTCTTGATTGAATTGAGGAGGCAATCTCAGACCAAAAGGATGTGTTATTCCCCCTATTTAAAAAAGGGAATTCCTAGGTACATAGAAGAAATTTTTTTTACTTTAAAAACTCAAGACATTTACATGTTTTTTTGACAATTCTCTAGAAGAATTGAGTAAGAATATCTTCAACTTTGCTCAAATATATTTTTGACCATTAATATTAGAATAATTATTTAGTACCTTTTTAATATATATGGCCTCCCTTATGGAGGCTTCTACGAATAGGAGGGTGTCCTGTACAAACAACAAGTGAGTAATTTTGATAGGAGTATCCTATAGAGACACTCCTCTTCATTGCAATAAGGGATGATTTCCTCGGATAGTTCTAAATATTTAGTTCATTATATTTAGCCAATAGTTTATTCTTGTTATATTCATAATATTCAATCGTCATATGATTATTTTAGTGCTTCAAAAATATATAATATTTTATTTTAAATCTTATTTCTAAAATTGATTAAAAAAAATATATAGTATGATTATCAAATCAAAAACTTTATTTTATTATTGAACTCAATTTTTACATTTTTAATTAAAGGAAAATAGGTTTTGCAGGGACCTAAAATCCTATACACAAGATAGTCCAGAAAAAAGTAACAGTAAACCAACCAACAACCTATAGGAAACCAACAAGACCAAAAATAAGGGATAAAATCAAATAAATGATCAACACAAAAAATAGGGAATTACCACCCATAAACAATGAAACTCAAAAAATAGTGGAAATTATCCTTAAAGAATTAAAAATTCTTTAGTAAACTTTCATTTTTCTTAATAATTTCATCATTAATGCTCTACACCTTGTTTAAAACATTGTCCATTGGCATAAAACCCTTCTCTTTTCTCTTAATTTGTGTGGCAGGACCTCATAGAGATTCTGAAATAGCACCATGATCAAAACTTTATTTCTTTGATTTGATGCTTGTAGTCGATGAATTAGCAACTTCTTTGTACAATGCCAAGATAATATTAGCATGTTCATTAACCCTTTAAAGCCCATCCAAACATGTTTCCATAGTAGTACGACTAATAATAACCATAGATCTCAATTTATCATGAAATTTAGACACCTCATCCTCTGGAACTTTAATTTTCTATTCATGGTCTTTTTTAACCTACTCAACCCCCTTAGATTATGGGTCATAACAAAAATCTTATCAATATTTTGATTAGTAGGGGTAGAAACCCCTCAATCTTTAAGAACATTTATCTGTCTGGTAATCCTTATTAAAAGAGGAGAGTAACCATCCCTAGTACCTTTAAAATTATTTCCTATATTAGCATTTTCATACACTGAAGATCCCTTTTCTAGAGGCGTATCTTCCCTATGGAGATATGAAAATGTATGGAAACTTTGTCCTCATTTATAGGTGGAAGACACGGAGAGGTATCTTCATGAACAATAATATCATGTTTAATTCTTTTTTACTAGGATGAGTGAGAAATAAACTAACCCTTTCCATCCCTTTAGCTGAGATTGCAGAGGATCCCTTCACCTTCCCTTTACCTTTTAAGTTTACACTTGGGCTAAAATATTCTTGGACGTATTCAAATGAAGGACAATATTCTAAGTTCTCATCATCTTAAATAATAAATTTCAAGTGGGATTTTACTTCCCTTTCTTGATTTTTCCATTTACCCAGATGAGCCCCACTCTCATCCCATGAGGTAACATCCTTTGGCATGACGAGTTGGTCCTTTAAAATATAATTTTCATCCTTTTTAGTCCTAGTCCTAGTCCTTTGGCATGACGAGGGATTCTTTCTATGCAATTAGATACTATGAGAAAATGAAGAAACTAGATAAAAGGGAATGGAAATATACATGCTATGTCTGAAATAATTGAAAAAGAAAAACTAGTGTTTGAAAAGGCTAGAAAATCCACCATCCATGGTTTCATAGCTCATAATTAGTTATGCAATCTCCACCCATAGAGGAGGGTGTGACAATGTGAATTTGATGATCTAATTATTGTTTTCATTAATGGTTTCCTATGCATAGATGTAGATTGGTTTTTATTAATGCTTTAGATGAAACATGCATCAGAAGATGTGCTTTCAATATTTACTCTTATTCATGTTATTGTTGGTTCTATTTTTTCTATAACATATTGTGGATCATTAGTTTGGGTTTCATCCTATATTAGAATTTTTTATTGTTCTCAAGTCAATGCATTTGTAACATATAGATCATATCCATTAGTACCAAAGATCTTGGTGATGGTGAAGGAAGTTGTTATGTGCAAGGCATATTGTATTGAGTGAGGTGTGTTAGAGATATTTATGTAATTAGGGTTTTCATGGTACAAATAACTGAGAATGATAAAAAGGAATTAAGCTATGGTGCTCGGTTTACATTATTTTCCCTAGTTTACACTATTTTCATCGGTTTACTCTATGTTTCTTGATGATGTTGCTCATGTCGCTCAGTAATGTCACTCTATAATGTTTTTTGGGGTTTATCATTTGTCTCAGAGTGTTTCTAGTCTATTTGTCGCATGAGTTGGTTGTAGAGGGTGTTATGTCCTAGTTTTGTTCCCTTTGGGTCATTCGTGTGGAGCAAACTAGTCGCTTTGGTCTCTGGACTTTGCTAGTGTGTTTTGAGTTTCAAATGACCTAGGTCATATATCCCACATTGGTCATGTTGTAATGTTACTTAATGTTTTTTTATATCCCATCTCATAATAGTCAAGTGCTGAAAGGAAAGCACCTTTTTATCAACGATTTGTGAAGTGTTGCCAATTAGTGGTGGCCATTTGGCAGACTGGTGGATAATTTTTCTAGGCTTGTGCTCAAATGACATGGTGAGGAGGTTGACAGGTTATAGCAAGGCACGATGGTGTAGTTTGAGTCAGCACAGGTCTTGTTAGATACAATAGTTGCGCAAGCATGACATGTGGCAGGTTTGACATGGCGGGCCAGGTTGGTCACACACGCAGAGAGGTTCTAGCAAGTAGGGTGGTTTCACGTGGCTTATTCTATAGGATGGTTAGGTGGAACTGAGGATGGATCAAATTAGGTGATGATACTATTAGCAATAACAGTCCACAAGACAACTAAGAGGGGGGTGAATCAATTGTGATATAGAATATTAAACTTTATACTTTATAAACCAAATCTGCAAATGTAAATGATAAAATAGTAATAGACAACACCATAACACAATATTTATTGTCATGGAAACCCTATTAAAGGTAAAATTTTGGTGGGAATTAACACCCACAAATAATTTACTGAGAGTATAATATCCCTGTTAAAAGATATTAGCCTTGTTAGGAGCTTGTTACAACATTACAGTACACAATCCCTATTAGGAGACAAACCTTGTTAGGAGTCAAAGTAAATAGTAGGCTCACTGCCAAGGCACACTTCCCAAAGAAGGTTAAAGCCACCCTCAAGGATTTACAATCTGCACAAGTGTATAAAGAAAATACACAATCAGAGAACTGTCTTCCAGCAACTGTCTTTGCTTGATTAGTTCTAGTGAAGTATCAACTTTTCTTGAATCCTGCAGTCAACAAGCTTCACAGCTTTCACACATTACTTCTCTTCTTTTCTCTATCACACTTCTCAACAATAATTTCCTTCATATATACCCTTAAACAATAACTTATTAGGTTGGCCAATTAAGCTTTTGTAATGCATAATTAATTAGGTCATCCAATTAAGGCTTTCTACCATACAAATAATTACATATCCCCTTGCTAAGATACACACGGTATCTAATAAAAGTATACAACATTTATAATTCATTACATATACTTCTAGATCCAGAATTATTGCTCACAATTAATTTCACACACTACATATCTGAAGTCGGCCAGGAAATAGTTCTTCTCCAGAATTCATGCCATAGCTGACG
The DNA here is from genome assembly GCA_018584345.1 of Thuja plicata. Taxonomy (NCBI): domain Eukaryota; kingdom Viridiplantae; phylum Streptophyta; class Pinopsida; order Cupressales; family Cupressaceae; genus Thuja; species Thuja plicata. The sequence continues at coordinate 3,437,072 of MU223077.1, read as the reverse complement.
TCATCAGTCTTTAATCAACAATCGAACTCAACCCATTATGCTAACATATGTTGAATATCCATCTGTAAGCTCAAAAGTTATAAGATATCTCCATCAGAAAGATATACCCAAAACACAGAGACTTGCTCTACCCAGAATCACAGTGGTAGTCCAGAAAACCAGTCTTCACCAAATGAATTATAACATCCACATAATGTAACATAAATTCAAGTGAGCTTAGGTATATGGCCATCACACATCCTTTAGCATAAATGCAACTTTGATCATTCTAAATCATCCATATAGTGTCTGTACACTCATTCCAGTTAAGTAGCCAATCTGTCTTCTCCATAGAAATATATGTTGACATCAGTGAGAAAACATGAATATCAATAGCACGATCAGTGAAAAAAATTGATATCATCCAAAAATCTCCCCCTTTGGCACGGATGGCAACATATGGGAAAACCCATATGTATCAACTAAAAAGTACTCTCTCTCAATATAATCTTCTCAATATCCTCAACATAAATCTCCCCAAAATAGTAGGGATTTAATCATTGATTCCTTTCCCCTTTGGCAACAATGGAAAAGGGTGCCACAATTCACCTATAGTCTTTTGTAAGATGTAGCTTTTTCAGATATTCATTTCCAATCAACTAGGTGCAAGATCACCTAAATGTACTCCAGAATTTTTCTGCGATCACTCACCCTAAGGAGTAGATCCATACATCAAGTCCAAAGAATGATATAGCTCTGAGATGCACTGGACTGATGCACATCTACATAATTTAGTTTTCACTGGGAGGGGCCATCACCCCAAGCATGCCTCTGAGATATTCAAAAGCATCTTTTGGCAAAGGTTTGGTAAATATATCTACTATTTGTTCCTCTCTTCTATTATACTCAAGTTTAATCTCCTTGTCTACTACCTTCTCTCTCAGGAAATGATACTTTATGGAAATATGTTTAGTCTTTTAGTGCATTACAAGATTCTTTGACATATACACTATGCTGGTGTTATCACAATGGATAACCACTGGTTCTTTGAAAATTATTCCAATGTCCTTCAGCATTTGTATCATCCAAACAAGTTGTGTATAGTTTATTATAGTATCAACATGCTCTGACTCAACAGTAGATTGAGCAATAAAGTTATGCTTCTTGCTCAACCAAGAAACCAACCTCTTTCCAAGGAAAAATGATCCACCACTTATTCTCTTCCTATCATCTACATTACCTACCCAATCAGCATCAGTAAAACCCTACAATGTATACTCATCTAATTTTTCATACCATAATCCATACTCTACTATTCCTTTCAAATATCTCAAAATTATTTTCACAATAGAAAAGTGTGTTTCTTTAGGATCTGCCTGATATCTAGCCACAATTCCAACAACATTGGTAATATCTGGTCGTGTGTGTGTCAAATATTGTAGACCTCCAATAATTGATTTGTACTTAGTCTGCCCAACACTTTGAGTCTCATCACTTTTAGTTAGTTTGTTCCCTATTACCATGGGTGTCCCAATAGATTTGACATCTTCCATTCCAAATTTCTTCAACATTTCCTTAAGGTACTTGGTCTGAGTTATAAATATGCCATTCTTACTCTGATTAATTTGCAAACATATAAAAAATTTCATCTCACCAATAATTGACATCTCAAACTCATTCTCCATTTGTTTAGCAAATTTCTTACTCATTTTATCATTTCCTCCAAAAATGATATCATCAACAAAAAATTCTATAATTAAGATTCCATCTTCATCAGTTCTTAAATACAAATTACTATCTGCATCACCTTTTCTAAAACCAAGACAAAGTAGATGTTTATCCAATCTTGCATACCAAGCCCTCAGTGCTTGTTTTAGTCCATACAGTGCCTTCTTTAGTCTGCAAACCATGTTTTCATCATCTATCAAAGGAAAACCATCAGGTTTCTCAATATACACTTCTTCTTCTAGATCACCATTATAGACTTTTGATTTCACATCCATCTAATACACTTTGAAGTCTTTATGTGCAGCATAAGCAAGGAATAGTCTCACAGCTTCTAGTCTAGCAACAGGTGCAGATGTTTCTTCATAGTCTATGTGTTATTTTTGTGAGTAGCCTTTACATACCAATCTAGCCTTGTTTCTTACCACTGTGCCTTCCTCATCCATTTTTTTTTCTGAAAACCCACCTAGTGCCAATCACATTTGTGTTCTTAGGTCTTGGAACCAATTCCCAAGTATTGTTCTTCATTATCTATTCTATTTCTTCTTCCATGGCTTTAGTCCAAGATTCATCTTTACATGCTTCATCAGTATTCTTGGGTTCAACTTGAGAAATCAAACATATCTCATCTCTAACTTTAGATCTTGTCATCATACCTTTTCTTGCATCACCAATAATTTTATCTTGAGGGTGCTTTTTCTTGACATACCTGGTGTCTTTAATGTCTCAGTAGCTTCTTCCTGATCTTCTTCTTCAATCTCATTCTCAATCATTAAGGGTCCTTCAGGTTCAACAACAAATTCTCTTGATTTAGTTATCTGACCACAATCATACATTCTTTCCTGAATTTGAAATTTCTCATCTATCCTCACATTTGCGCTTTCAATCAATTTCCTTAGTCTCAGATTGAAACATTTATATGCTTTACTCTTAGTGGAATAACCAAGAACGATTCCTTCATCACTTTGAACATCAAACTTTCCTATCTCATCATCTCTTTTGATATAAAATTTACTACCAAATATTCTGAAATATTTCACAGTAGGTGCATGATCAAACCATAATTAATAAGGAGTTTTATTTGTACCTTCTCTGATCTAAGTTCTATTTAATGTGTACATAGCAGTGCCAACTACTTCTCTCCAATGAACATGTGATACATTTCCTTCCAACAATATACTCCTTGTAGCATCTAATATGGTTTAGTTTCTTCACTGTGCTATCCCATTCTGTTGTGGAGTTCTAGGAGTTGAAGTCTGTCTATGTATTCAATTTTCTTCACAGTATGTGTTAAACATTTCTGATGTGAACTCTCCTCCTCTATCTGATCTCAAACATTTCATCTTTAAACCAGATTCATTCTCAACTTTTTCTTTGAACAACTTGAATTTGTCAAATGCTTTAGATTTCTCTCTCAAATATGTAACCCACATCATTCTAGAAAATTCATCAACAAAAAAGTATAAAATACCTTTCACCATAGTATGATCTTGTTCTTGTAGAACCACATAGATCTGTATGCACCAGATCCAAATTCCCTTTTGCTGAATAAGCTTTTCTCTTGAAGGTGCTTCGAGTCTGTTTCCCCATAACACATTCTCTACACATAGTATTAGATGGCTTTACAATTTTAGGTAGATCTTTGTTTTCTTTTGTCATACTTGCCTTCACAATGTTATCAAAATTAACATGACAAAATATTTTATGCCTTAACCAGTTGTCATCAACCTTTGAAATAAAACAAGAAGCTTCAGATGTGTTCAATTCAAATACATTACCTCTGGATTTAGTACTAGATGCTATCAAGTCTCATGTTTTTCTCTTGATAGTACACTTTCTATTTATGAAGTTCAGTTGATAACCCTTGTCCACTAGCTATCCAACACTCAACATATTGTGCTTAAGTCCATCAACAAGTAATAAATTGTCAGTGTTATTCTTTGCATCCAAAGAAATAGATCCAACTCCAATAACAAGTTTAGGAGTATTGTCACCAAATCTAACAACACAACCATCATGTTTCTTCAAACTCACAAACTTATTTTTATCTCTAGTCATATGATGTGAACAACCACTATCTATGACCCATTCAAATTTCTTTTCAAATCGAGATACTAATGCTTTTTCTTCATGCATAGGTTCATCATCCTTAATAGCAATAAATATAATTTCATCATAATCACCATTCTCATCATCATATATACCTTCACTAGCATAATAACATTCCTTATCCTTTAAGAACTTAGACTTGAAAAACATAGGTTTGTGCTTTGGAATTCTCGAAGGACATCTAGATGCAAAATGACCGATCTTGTTATATGAAAAATATTTCAAAGGTAATTTGCCCTCAAAATTACCCTTACCTCTCTTTTCTCTTCTGGAAATCAGTGCAACAATTTCATCTAGATTTCTTTCTTCTTCCTATATTTGTTCCCATTCATTAGCATAGGCTCCAAGTTATTCTTTTAGATCATTACTGCTTGTGCTTGCATTTCCAGGTGAGATTATTTTGCTTTTGTGTATGGTTGATTTGAATGCTGACTCAACCTTAGGTAGAGTGTCTCCCAATTTTGCACCCTCAAATGTAGCTAGCTTGCCAATCAACATCTCTCTGGTGAAGTTAGGTGTCAAAGGTATGATCTCCTTTATAGCCTGAACCTTGGTTCTATGTGAAGGTGTCAAAGATCTGAGTATCTTTGCAATAACTAATTTCTCACTATAAGTTCCTCCAGAGTTCCTAATACCAGTCACTACCTAAGTAATTCTCTGTGCATATGCTCTGATGTTCTCATGTTCTTTCATATTCAGTGATTCCATCTTTGTCTTCCAGTTCTGTAACTTTTCTTTCTTTGTAAACTTGTCTCCAACATATAGTGCTTCTGGTCTTGACCATATTTCATGTGCCGAGTCTAGATCCTTTACTTCATTAAATTATCATTCTAATAATGTGCCTATTAGGGACTCCCTTGAAACCATATTACATGATTATAGCTTCTTTTGATCATCATTGGCTTTCTCTAATTCATCCTCAGTCGCTATCTTTTCCTTCTTCTTTGTTATCATCCAATATTCAATTCCCAGACATAACAAATATGTTCTCATCTTGTTCTGCCAACTGTCAAAGTTTTTAGAGTCAAAATTTGGACTATCCTTCCTGTAGTAAGTCATCTACAACATCACCTCAAGCTATTAAAATTTCTCTCTGAGGACCAATAGCTCTGATACCAATTGTTATAAATAATAGTCCACAAGATAACTGAGAGGGTGGGGGTGAATCAGTTGAGATATAGATTATTAAACTTTATACTTTATAAACCAAATCTACAAATATAAATGATAACATAATAATAGACAACACCATAACACAATTTTTCTTATCGAGGAAACCCTATTAAAGGTAAAACCCTGGTGGGAATTAACACCCACAAATAATGTACTGAGAGTATAGTATCCTTGTTAAAAGATATTAGCCCTATTACGAACTTGTTACAACATTAGAGTACACAAACCCTGTTAGGAGACACACCATGTTTCTGTTGATGGGGTTTTGTTGACTGGGTCTACTAAAAGTCATAAGTTGTCACTGGGTTCCAGGGATACCGGCCAACTCCAATTGCAAAGGTTGTCCAGGAAAATTATATTCCCTGGGCCTTCAAGCACCTGGGTGTCAGGTCACGATGGTGTGGGCCTCAATTTGGGGGAAGTGACTATTTTCGAGGGGGATAGCTGGTTTCTTCAACTCATTTTCTCTAGAGATTTGATAAAGTAAGGTTTCCCCTAGCATTCCACACTTAGCAAATAAAGCGAAAAAGATCCTGCAGGGTTAGAAACATTTTATCTAACTACAATCATGCTTAGACGTCCAAAACATCAATAATACTCTGATAGACTATACTAAATACCAAAGAAATACATAACCATCAGCTAGCATTTTATCAGTAGCGGGAGTAAAGAGGGCGTTAATCTACTTTTAACATATCAGAGTAGAAGACATGCAGAATATTAAAACATAAAATACCATTAACTCAGAAGCAGGAATGCCAACAACATCATTGTCGAGAATTCTTCCTTCTCTATTAATATTCCTTCTAGCAATTATTGGTGCATGATACAATGGTGGCTCTAGGGGAGCATTTGACTATATAAACAGAACAATAAAGCATTGAGCTCTGCAACTAAAATTTGGAATCACTTGCTATTGCTATGGATAACAAAATCATCAATTTCGCCGACCCTTGGAAATGGGCTGGTCTGCCTATTTATACAATTCTCTTCTAACCCTAACCCTATTTACATCAAGTTTTAATAAAATACAATATCCGAGGGCCGATACTACCTGTGCCAACCTACAAAAGACCTAGAGATGGAATAGGCCTGCCATGTCAGAAGAATAAGACAAGGATATACAGTGGAAGAATCAGCCTCGAGAAGAAAGCCAGAAAGGAGAAAGGAGAAAGTAGGTCCCCTGGGAATCAAGGCTACATGCCTCATAAATGGGAAATGTGGTGCCCTATCTCTAATGTACCAGGTGTACCTCTGAGCGGTGCCTTGAGAAGACCACCCTGTCAGAAAACCAACTACCAAGCCGACGCCCCTTGATATAGCCAACTACCTTCTGACAGCCTTTATTAACCACTTCTGAAAGTGACCGGTCAGCCTCGGGGACCGGGACATGGATCACTTTAAAGAATACAAAATTTTGGATCCTAGACTCCGGGATTCGGGAACCTACGTCCCTAAAGAATAAAGAATGTCCAACACTTGAGTTCTCCCCGGGCCCCAGAGAAAGCTCAAGGTTGCTTATTATCATTGAAGGCCTGGAGGAGGTGAGAAATGCCATCTTCATCTACATCCTTCAGGCTGGCCCTTCTGTGCTTGGCCATTTCAACTTGTTCCCCCAGGTCTGGAATATTTTCTTTCAATTCATCTGCCATCCTTTCCATGTCATGACCCTTAAGTATCATGCTGGTTAATTTTTCCATCTGGGCCCCATCTATCCCCTCCGGGGATTGATACCAGGATTTCATTATTTCATCAAAACTCCCCAAAACCAAATCTTGAAGGGTATATGTATCTGTGCTAAGGGGATCAGCCCTGAAAGCCTTTATTACAAAAAACTTGTATAAATTAGAAGAGTATTTTATAGAATTTACCTTTTCTTGCAAGGACCCTACCAGTTGCTTGGTTACCTCCAATGTGAGGTCAAGTCTGGAGTGTTGGGTTCTTGCAAAATCATATGATTCCTCACCTAGAATTCTGGATTCAGAAAGTATGTCTTCCCCCAAGGTAAGGAGCTCTTCGAGCTCCACCTTCTATGCTTGGTAATTTTTGGCGTCACCCTCCCACTGCTCAATAAGCACTTCCACCTGATGAATAACCTGTCGGGCCATGTATAGATCTGGGAGGGTGGATGCAAGGAAACACTAGGTGTTTCCTATCTGCAGGGTGACCAACTCATCCACTGCCTGGGCTTTCTTTTTCATTACTCGTAGGGAATCTATGTCACTCTGCGGTAGTTCTTCTGATGTGGAGGTCTCCAGAGGAGTGGCATTAATGGGTCAGGCTAGCTCAGTAAGCAATCCCATAAGGTTTTCATTCTTTTCCTTTTCATCTTTGAGCCTTTGGGCCTCTTTCTCATATCGGGCCTCCATTGCCCTTGCTGCCTCCTTTAGCAAGTCTACTTCACCTTGCTTTCCCATTTTTCCTAGGGATACCTCTGCAACATTATAGTCTGTGGGATCCACGGTTGCTTCATTGGCACCTGGGGGAGGTGTTGCCACAATGGCAACTATTTCTCTACCCAGCCTAGTTCATAGAGTATGAAGTGTCCAGGATTTCTTTGGCTTTGGTGGGGCATGAACTTGGGCCATCATTTTGGTCAGGGAGAGAGGAATCACTGGAGCAGACTGAGCTTTTCTTTTCTTGCTCTCTATCATCCATTAAGGTGGTAGGGGTGGCCTTCCTGCTAGGACTTGTTCTCTTGATTCCTCCTATGTTCTATGGTTGTTTCTCTTCAGTGGCGTGGACCTCATCCGTTCGTCCTCTGCCTCAACTTCTTCTGCGGCAACATTTTCTTCAATCTCCATCTCCTCATCCTTGTCCTGTATGTCTATCACTGGGCCTAGACCCTGGTAGGCTTCCTTAGGAATTTATTCTTCAAGCTTCTCCTCTTGTTCCAGTAGGGGAGGTGTTGGGGCAAGATTTAGAGTTTGGGCCATCGTGATCACCTGCTCGAAGATCGCTCTCAGGAGTGGCCCTTGGAATGTGGTGGCTGGGGTTATGGTTATTCTCAGAGGTCCGATTCCCCCAGCAGATGCCATTTTTTAACCCTTTTTTTGTGGGTCCACTCCCAGACCTTGCATCACTTGATCCCCAAAGGAAATCTCCGGTTCTGGATCCTTTTTTTCTGCCTGCTCCTCTTGTCCTTGTGCAGGCTCAAGTTCAATATCTTCTTGTTCAGCCCCCAGAACTTCTTACTCCATTTGTATATTGTCCCCTTGCAAATTACTGAACTTGTCAGTTGCAAATACATCAAATTCTTCTTCTGAAGGGGGACTGGCTGGGACCTCTGCGGGCTCTGTTTCTTTCTCTAACTCCAGAGAACTGGAAGAAAGGATCTCTAATTCTTGGGGTCAATATGTCTCTGGCTTTGGCTCTGCCTTGGTCTTTTTGATGAGCTTCTTCTTTCACCGAGTAACCAGAGGTGGCCCTACATCTCTTATTGCCTCTACCTCTAGGGGATCCACCCCCGTTGCCTTCACCATTAAGGCAGCCAATGACGGGGAGGAGGGAGGATGAAGCGGTCTGACCATGAGTGGTGGAGTAGCCAGCCTTGTTATTAACTGCTCCCTCATTTGTTGGGAGGCCGCCACTGATTGTTTTATTTGTTCTGTGATGGGGAATTCTTGCGTAGAAGGGGTCGTGTCTATTCTTTTTCCCTTATCTACTCCCTGTGAAGAAGTCTCGTCCCCCAGGGTCAATTTAGGTCCCAATGGTGGAGTTAATTTTGGCACCGGCTGGGCTGCTCGGCAGGTACTCCCGGGGCACACCTTCTTAAAATAGGTGTGGCTTCTCTCGACCACTTCTCAAGTGAATTCTTCAATAGTGGGCCCTTCTTGGGCAGCCCCATTCACTGGTGGAAGGGCCTTTTTATCAATCCCCTTTTCTTTATACTGGGGATCATCAGTGGGGGCGGCATCTGAGAAGTCCGCTAGGAATTTCTAGAGCCTTAGCTTCTGCATCATTCCGGCTATCATTCTGACATAGTGCCTACTCCGCACCTCCACATCATCTTGGAAGTCTACCTAGAAGTCCTCCATATGTATGCGATGGGGCTCTGAAGCCCGGGGCATTATCGTTACAATTCTACCATGTGAATCAAATTTTTCCCACACCAGATAAAATTCCTATAAGTTATAACTTTTTAGCTCATTGTTTGCCTCCTTTGTGACAGCCAGACTGCATGTGTAATCCCCGCATGTGATTAGGAATGGGATGTTGGGGATCTTCTTGAGGGCAAAGAAGGCATACACCTCCATTATTTTCCTACAATATTCTAACAGCACAATCTTGTCCCCATAATGCCTGGGAAACAAGTAGGGTGTCCCGAAGAAGCCGACAACCCTAATGTATGTATGATACTAGAACTGAATATAATAGTGTCCATAACTATGAACTAATTTCAGCACCTCAATAGATAGGCGGTATCCGGCATCCCGGGTGGGCGTGAGCAGATGGTAGTAAACAAATGCATCATTTACTTGGTAGAAGCTGGGGAAGCTGGCCTCCCATTGAATCTATGGAAAATGGTCCCACGGTGCTTTTTGTCCTCGGCCAATCTCGAGCACACCGTCTATAAGCAAGCCATTGGAATGTGGCCTTTGCTGTGCTAGGGCCTAAAAAATATAAGAAGACATATAGAATTTCTTCTTCCTGTTCAACTGCTGGAACTGGGAGTCGACATGATTGGATATTATTGTTGCCCAGTTGAAGAATTATCCCTTGGTGGAGATTCTGAGGAGGAAATAGTACATCCATTTGGCAAACTCTTGTGCGGAGGGTTTCCCAAAGACCTAGGCTAATACTATCATCCCCATTTGGATGCTCTCCTTGAATTCAGAGTGGGCAATCTCTATCTTCATTCTCTTTAGGTCCCTCTTCGGGGCCTTGAGCTAGTGGGTATTCATATATACCCAGCAGTGTCTTCCAGTTGCATAAATTGGTTCAGGGCATCGGTCCTTGTAACCACTGTGGCCCTATCAAATTGTGGGATACCCAGGCTTGTCTGGAATGTGAATGGGTCAAGGGACACCAGCGAAGTAAGGTATCCTGTGGGATCTGCGGCCGCGAGCATAATGGCCCAGACAGAAGAGTTGTAGTTGGCAGCCAGTGTTAAGATAAGCTCCAGAGATTGCACGGAACATGGGAAGCAAGCTGGCCGGAGGATTCTGGAGCCCCCGACATTGATCGCTAGTTGATCTCCAGCCTGTCGCTGGATGTGCATTATCTTTACCAAGGCCTGCATCTCTACCCACATTCTGACATTGGTGTCGGTCATCAGTTTTACCTTGGACTCAATCTTTGAGCCTACGATGACATTATCTTGTACAAACTTCATGGTGAGGGGCAGCTTTTCTAGGGCCTTCTCCATCTTGGATTTTACTGCTACCCTAGTTTCTGCAGTGGTAGGTAACTCTGGACTTCTAGGTGGAGATGATGCAGATGCTTCAGACATATTCAGAAGATGAACTTCAGGAACCTGTGAGACAAAGCAACCGTCAGAACACTTTTATCAAAATAATTTTTCCGGAGTCCGGAGATCTTACCACCGTGATGTTTGCTTTCTTGAAAATTTTGTTTCACACAAAGATAACTGAAAAGTACAACACATCACAAACTTTTAGATTTTGTTAAACATCCAAGTCTGGGGAATTTTATCACACTTGGTAAAGACACAAGATGGATGAAGTAAAGAGACCCGAAGCCTAGAGAAATGACTGTTAGTGAGGACGTGTAAAAAGCCAAGTCATCAAGCCCACGTGGGTAGGTATTAAATGCAAGCCAACTGTTTAAACATGTGAAAATTGAAGCCACTTGGCTGGAATTTATTGCACACATGGGGCATAAATGAGGTTCTAATAGACTTCATGGAGGAGAGAGAAAACTATCTATTTGAAACCGACCAAGAGCCGAGTTTCAAACAGGTGGTTTTCTGCCTCGAAACAAGTTCAGAGGTGGAAAACTTGAAACAAAGGCGACTCGACCAGCTTGTCGATCCACCTGGAAGGATATACATGAGGGCCGAAGGATATATACAAAGAAATGAGGAGATATATAGAGACTATATACAATTATATACATATATACATGAATATACAATGCGAGATGACGCTCGTGAGAAAACCAGACAAGGCAGAAATATATATACAACTATTTACACTACTTTACAAATGAACCACTCCCACACAGAGGGCAGACAACCCTCTGGCAGAGCAAACCCACCAATGGGTGGAAAAAATTAGAAAACAACAAACCAAGCAAAGAAACAACATGAACAAGACGAAGAAAAAAAAACAAACAAAAAAGAAAGAAAACCAGAGCGGAAAATGGGAACACCAACCTAAGAACATAGAAGGTGGAGGAAGGAGAAGGGTTATTGTGGGAGCTTTGTAATAGATTTTGTTTTCCAATGGTTAGAGTCACCACCACAAAGCACTCACAATTGCCTAAGAATGACTGAAATTGTTAAGCATTGATTATTACTAACTCTCTGTAAATGCTCATTTAATCGCTCTGAAATTGCTCTCTAAATCATCCTAAGTTCTTGAAGGTTTTAATTGCAGTAAGTGTGAAAATAACGGATAATTTCTATTTATACTTGCGGTAAAAGGGAACCCTCCTCCTTCCAGAAATCTTTGGACAAGCAAAACCCTCCGTACTCTGGGCCTGAGGATTCCCTGCGATGATGTCCTTAAGAACATCACGGCAAAGAATCCCAGAGTCTGAAATCCAGTTTCCAACAAAGGACAACCTATGAGACCAGAGCCTCGAAGGCAAAAAATGAACGAACAAAACACCACACCGGGGGAAGAAAACCCCGGAGAAAGAAAACAAAAGGGAAAGAAAGACAAAGCAAAGCCACAAGTAGAAAGAAAACAAAAGAAAAAAAAAGGGGGACCCAACATTTTTTCCACAAAATGTAGGGATGGGGATGTAGGGAATAACAAATAGTGACTATCTGGGACAAATGCCTTGGCGCATTTGAGAACTATAGAATCTCTGGTTAGCAAAACTGGAACAAGCCGCTCCTCGAAGCGCCTGACAGGCAAAGAGTAGCATATCTGAGAGAATCCAACCATACGAGAATCAGTCTGTAGTCCATTAGTGGTGTCATGTGTGCTTTGGAAAGAAATAAAGTTGATGACCTCTGGGAGGAATAGAGAAGAGGCACTAATTACATCGAACCAGTCATCAATTCGCTTGTTTCCCTGGAGACCAGAATTTTATCCTGCCTTGTCTTTTTTTTTGTTTTGTTTGTTTCTAGGTGGGGAAGGCGGTACTTCTTTCACCATTAAGCTTAAGCTTAGCTAATTTTAATGGTGGTACTTCTTGCACCTGTCCACCTATATTTTAGATGTTTGAAGAGAGGATAAAACTCTAGATCCGGGGAGAATTTATTTAGAGTTTCAGACATGGGTCAACCAATCAGTATAGCCAATCTACCCACGGTGTGTCTGATTACTTGTTCCTTATATTATTTTTGTTCACTGATTGCCAGACTCCCAGAGAAAACACCCAATAGAGATTGCTCAAAATATTCCATAACCCGTAAAACAACTCCGAAGATTGGGCCGACTCCACCGTGCTAAAGATAGATTCTAAAGTTCACCATGTCGTAGACATTGCACCGATAGCTAGAGTTATGTGAAGCATTCCAATTCCTGCAAGACAGAAAAAAATGCCGCGACTGAAAGAAAACCAAAAAAAAAATAGAAACAACAAAAGAGGACTATCCCAGAGGACAGTCAGCAAGACTATTTACAAGATAGGGCACCTTGCAACGAGGCACTCGGAAGAGATATTTACAAGCAGAAGGCTTTACATATAATACAACTTTGGATAAACTTACCCTACTCGAAGTAGTGTTTGAGAAATTGTCCATTAATGGGAAATGCGATAGGCTCCCCAGTCAGAGTGTTAAGGTGGTAAGTATTTTCCCTACAGATTTCTGAGATCAGATATGGTCTGAGCCAGAGCCGTTGGAATTTGGTATGCTTTCCTTTCTTCTCTCGGGCCTTGTCCCACAACAGGACCAGATCTGAGATCTAAAAAGCCTTATATTGGGCTCTTCTATCAAACCATCTTTTTACCACTACTTGATGACGCATGAAATGTTCAAGAGTTGTGTCTCACTCTTCTTCCATTCATACCAGATTTAAAAGCCAAACCTCCATGATGTTGTCCCTACTGCTAAATTCCTGCATAAACTGTAAAACTGGGATCTGTAAGTTGACTGGGAATACAGGGTTCTAACCATAAACCAAATGGAACAGGGATGTTCCCAAGGTGGGCTTGACACGAATGCAATCTTCCCAGAGGGAAAATTTCAACTTTTGATGACAATCCCTGGGATTCTGTTCTAATAGATGTTTGATCACTTCAAGTAGATTTTTGTTTGTCGATTCAGCAGCGCCATTTTCCTAGGGATAATAGTTGTTGGAGAACTTCAAAGTGATCTTCTGATTGTAGATCCATTCGAGTAACTGCACTGAAGAAAATGCCAGACCATTGTCACATACCAAACCAAAGGGCATTCCAAACCTTGTGATGATGTTTTCTTTCAAGAACTTGATAACTATGTCCGCCATGTTGTTTTTGCAAGGTATAGCCTCAGACCACGGAGTGTAGTAATTAGTAGTAGTAAGGATGTATCGGTGGTTGGCAGACAAGTTGGGGTTGATTTCCCCGATGAAGTTGAATACCCACTAGGCGAAGGGTCTAGCCTCGTAGACTGGTTGCAAAGGCATAGCTGGGTTACGCTCATGATGTGCGGTAGTTTGACAAGTATAGCATTTCCTAACGTGAGTGAAAACATCTTTGAATATGCAGGGCCAATAGTATCTGGCTTGAAGGATCTAATGGGCAGTGGTATCAACTGAGCCATGCCCAGTTCCAAACTGTCTATGGAATTCATTAATCACTCTTACAACTTGGTCTCTGTCGATGCACTGGAGGTACACTCCCTCATAATTTATGTGGTAGAGTGCGGAATTTTTTATCATGAACTGTGTGCTTTTCATCTACAGAGCACGGTGTTTGTGGGGAGGTAATCCCTCCAGGCATTTATTGTTTAGTAACAAGTATACCAAATTGGTATACCATGGGTCTTGGGTAATGGACTCCACTATGTAGGTTTGGCATTCTATGCGGGGAGTCTCTTCTGCCATTGCCCGACTTAGTCCCTGGCCTTAGACTATCTTCATGGGCTGCATTTCTAAGTCATATTCCTGGAGAATGGCCATCCATTTTCCCTGTCTCTTGCCCAATTCAATTTTCATCAATAGAGATTTGACAGCCTGGTCTAGAATAATAACATGTATTTTTCTCTAGAGAATATAATACCAGAATTTCTTCACGGTGCGAACTAGAGCAAAGGCCTATTTTTCTAGAGATGAATATTGGACTTCAGCATTCTTGAAGGGAGAGCTCATGAAAGCTATTGGTCGTTCTTCCCCCTCAACCTTTTGGGTCAATACTATCGTGGCAGAATGCGGCGAAGCAAACAAGTAAATGTAAAATGAAAGGGAATAGTCTGGACTAGCCAGGATAGGTGCTTCTGTTATTGTCTTCTTGATCTAGGTGAATGCCCGCTTTTCTTCAAGACTCCACTCAATTTTGGTATCCTTCTTCATCATCTCATTGAGTGGTTTAACTATTTTTTCAAATCCTGTGATGAATCGTCGCATGAAGTTGATTTTTCCAAAGAAGGATTGCATTTCTTTCTTATTGCCAGGCATTTGTAAGTTTAGCAGTGCTTCGACTCTATTAGGGTCTATGGATATACCCTTCTCAGAGATGATATGCCCAAGTAACTTTCCCTTGGTGACCTTGAATATGCACTTCTTGGGGTTGAGGGATATTCCATACCGACGACATCTTTCACAGATCTGAGCGAGGTGGCCGGGATGATCACGCCTGTCCTGGGAAAAGATGGTCAAATCATCCATGTAGATGATTATGCACCGATTCACAAGGCCCTCGAACATGATGCCCATGGCCTTATGAAATGTAGCCCCTGCATTGATCAAACCAAAGGGCATTCTCCTATACGCAAACATTCCCCACTTGGTGGTAAACATTGTTTTCTCTTTGTCTCCATACTTGACCATGACCTGGTTGTATCCCGAGTATCCATCCAAGAAAGACATCATCTGGGATCCATTCACTATTTGTAACACCTCGTCCAATGAGGGGAGAGGGTGATTATCTTTTTTGGAGGCCTTGTTCAAATTTTGAAAATCCATGCAAAGGCGGATCTCACTATTTTTCTTCCTTACAGGGACCAGGTTGGCAACCCACGTAGTGTGCCAGATTGGGAAGATTATCCAAGATGACAGTAGTTTTTCTACCTCTTGACAAATTAGAGGCTCTATCAGGGGGTTGACTGGTCTTTGCTTTTGCCGAAAGGGCTTAGCGTCTAGTTTCAGGGGAATAGTATGAGTCATGATGGATGTATCATATGTTTTCAAGTCTTCATTACCCCAGGGAATCAAGTCGATGTAGTCTTGGAGAACCACGAGAATCTTCTCCTTTTCCTTAGGGGAGCAGGAGGTACCAATATGAATAATGTTTTCTTCATCAGGCTGGCCGATGTTAACCTTTTCAAACTTTCCTCCCTCAGAGGAGGATGACACCTTCTCACAGGCCCAAGGGTCTGAGTCGAAGATTCATTCTAGTGTAACCATCCCCTTTGGGATGGTATTAGTGGGTAAGTCCATGATCCCATCATCTTCATCACCCTGCCCGATATCATCATGGTCTCATTCTTCCACTATCTAGTTCTCAAAGACACCAATATTTGCCATGAAGGCCAGGATGTGTTGATCATCCTCAAAAACCTGAAAGTGGGTGACATTATCTGGAATGGACAGGGTGGGGACCATCTCAACTGAAAATCTCCAGATTCGTGAGCTGGCCATTGGCTCGAGTGTGCTGGCAGAAATGGCAAGGGCATTCGGGACATAGTTCCATCACTGGGGAATAAGGTCAATGCCAAAGGCATCAAAATATTTGATAAGGCTCCAAGCCTGATTGCAGTATATGGCCAGCCTTTTCTCATGACATGTGTATTGTCTCCAGACTTGTTTAACAATCAACTCTGAATCACCCAGATTCTGGAGGTGGGTGATACCCTTCCTTAACGCAAATAAGAGTCCAAGGACCAAAGCCTCGTACTCTGTGACATTATTTGTGTAGTTAAACTGCAGCCTGTAGGATGCGAGGAAGGACTTCCCTGATGGGTTGATTAATTCTACCCTAGCCCCACAGCCTTGTTTGGATTGAGACCCATCAAACTTAAGGGTCCATAAGTCATTGTTTGTAATCCGGGGCTGGGGAGGGGGAGTAATCTTCTTTGGATTGTTGCTGGGAGACTTAGGGATCCCTTCCCAGACTATCAACGTGAAAGTAGGATTTACCTCCAAAGGTGTTTGGATTTGGGATTCCCAGGGAGATTGCACCAAAGGAGCGCATCCCATAGGGGCACTGGGTCCTGGGGAATCAGTTGCATGTTGCTTGTTCTAGAGGGTATCAAGGTGTCAGTTAGCGATCAAAAGGTATGGCCCACACTCGAGCTCTGAATATTTTTGGTATTGCACTCAGCACCGAGTGCTAGATAGGAGTGTGACAAGGGTTGCTATGGCGCCCTGAGAGCCTACCTCAGTTCTCATCTTTTCTTCTAGGTCTTGGGCTCTCTATAGTACGGTAGGATCTTCTCTGGGGATGAAATCGAATGTTAAGATTTCAAAAGGTGGATACACCCCCAGAGAAGTATTGGAAAAAAAAATCTCATTGACCCTTCCAATCTCTGTAAGGGCCTGTTTCATCTAGGGCTCACTTTTGACCCAGATCTTATTTGATTCTACCTCCCATGGGAACCACAAATGGGTGAAGTTAGTAAAAAAGTATCCATTCAAGGACTTAGACAAATTCTAACTTAGTAACATCCCGTAGGTCTCTGGGATGTCCAACACTTGGATGTCAATGATGGTGGCTATCTTGGAGTCCTGGATAAGGTATATCTGGACGTTCTTCAATTCCCGTGCCATTTTTACAGTAGTCTTATCCAGCTGGATTACTGCAGCATTAGATAGGGTGGGGTGGAATCTGAGCTTCTCACAAATGGACATGGGCATAATGTTACCGGAAGCCCTGGAGTCTACTAGACAGTTGTGTATATTTTTTCTGTGGATATTTAGGCCTAGTAAGAAAGGAGGGTCCTCATTGTTTTCCTGAAAGATGGCCGCATTAGCATCTTCGAATGAGACGGTCTTGGGTGGGCGGCCGACGGCTTCTGGGTTCCCTAAGAGCTTCAGAAGAGATTTCTTCTACTCTGGACAGTTTAGAAAAACCTCCATCAAGGTCATGGAGGTGGTGGTTTTCTCTAATGCCTTCATAATATCGAATCTTCCCCCTGGGAACTGACAATCTCCCTCGGCAAGGTCTTTTGCTTGGTTAGAGCTAGGACCTCTTGGAGGAGTGGGTCGGTCAGTAGTATTATTTTGAGGAGGAGGAGTGTCTTTTTTAGAAGGTGTGGGCATGTAAGCTGGTCCTTTACCCACCTGGCTCTAAGTATTATATGGAGTCCATGGGTTAGTAAAGGCATTGGCCTCAAATGGTGGGATAGATTCATCAAAGAATCCTTGCAATTTAGATTCTTCTTCATCCTCCCCAGAAGTCCTGAAGAAGATAGTGTCACAGGTGAAGGCACTGTGGGTTATTTCTTGGACAAGAGGCTCTGGAGGGGTGGTATCATGTGACTGCTACCTTTCCAGCTGGGAGATCATGATGACTTTCTCCAAAGTGGCACAATTCACCTCATTGTGTGAGCCTGTGTTGTGTAGTCTACACCAATTAGTCATGGGCTGGAAGTTTGCGACTGGTGTAAAATGTGATGGACTAGCACCGTTTTGGTTAGTGTTTTGGTTTGGAGGCGGGCCTCCGGTGTTCGCGTTATTATTCTATTGCTGCTGATTGGGCCTAGGCCCATTGTTGAAGTTTCTTCCTCTGGCATTGTTGTTTCGTTGGCCGAAGAAAATGTTTCCCCTCTAGGAATTTAAATTCTGGGGAGCATAGGACCCCGCCTTTAGTTGGCCCATGTCCATGGTCAAGGTGAACAACATTCGCTAGAGGGATTTGACCTCGGCAGTCAACTGAGTGTTTGTGTCACAATGTGATGGCTGTGATTGTTGTTGGCTTCCCGGGAAGGTAGCAGTATTAGCCAGAGTTGAGAGCTGCAATCCTCCAGCCATGGACGATTAGAAGAAGGTCACTCTAGGTGATTGTGTCTAAGATTGTTGTACCTGCTACGGCTGGTTCCAAGGGAAGACTTCTAGACCTGATGTCGTCTGGGTCTAGATCGGGTAAACATACTGTGCCTATTGGTCTATCAAGGGTGGCAAAGGATTCAACGCCATTGAGGGGGAACCTATTGCTAGATTGGGGTTGTATCCCCTGGCATACTTAGTTCTGCCAAGGATCATGTTCAAAGGCATGCTCTACCCAATCTCGCCCGGGGATTTGTTGAGACCACGGGACAACTCCAAGGCTAGGTTGTAGACTTTTGCCAAGGTGTCCCGGTCACCCGCGACGGTTGTTCTCCAAAGGAGAGTGGAAATGAAAGGGTCCATTGCGTTGAGGTAGGTCTGTATGGTTACCTCTAGGGATGGAATGAAGGGGCTCGTGCATCATTTTAGAGCACGCTGGAACCTATGATTGAATGTTGCAAGAGGTTTATTGGGTTCCTTCTTGATGGAGATGAACTGGCTATGGGACCAGGCTGGGTCCACATGCATGCAAAAGGTAGCCAGAAAGGTGTCCTTCATGTCCTACCAACTATTTATGGAGTTGGCGGGAAGGTTAAGATACCAGTTCAACTCACCTTGCCCTAAAGACAAGGGAAACATTCGAGTCACAACATCTTCATGTTGGATCCGGTGTCAGTTCATGGCTTCTTTGTATGCCTGTAAGTGTTCTTCCATGGTCTGTAAGCCTAAGTGCTCATATCATGGGAAAATCTTCTCTGGATGAGAGGGTAAGCCGTTGATGGCACCCAGAAAAGTTCCCATTGGGGACCCAGTGTTTCCAAAATACGCGGCCATTGGGGGAACTATAGGTTGGGTAATTTGGGTACTGGTTCACGGGATCGTCTGAGGAGTTTGGGTATTCTGAGGTATCCTAGACCCCCAGATGACAGTGGCTGGTATGATCTTCAAGGTCCACTTCTTTTGAGTAGGAGGCTCGAGCTTGACAAAAATTTTGAGATTCAGGGCAGACCTAAGGACTCTTTCAAATTTTGCTGGGGAGAAAGATCCAATCCCGCTGAAGGCTTACCTCTTAAAACTATGACTCGAGGAACCCTCAGGAGGTGTAAAATTAGAATCTTGGCAGGGGGATGAGTTCATACCCTCCTTCTAGCACTAGTTTCTATTGATGGGGTTTTGGTGACCAGGTCTGCCAACAGTCATAAGTTATCACCAAGTTCTGGGGATACTGACCAACTCCACCTGCAAAGGTTATCCAGGAAAATTATATTCCCTGGGCCTTCAAGCACCTGGGTGTCAGGTCACGATGGTGTGGTGCTCGGTTGGGGAGAAGTGACTATTTTTGAGGGGGATAGCTGGTTTCTTCAACTCATTTTCTCCAGAGATTCGATAAAGTAAGGTTTCCGCTAGCATTCCACACTTAGCAGGGTTAGAAACATTTTATCTAACTACAGTCATGCTTAGACATCCAAACCATCAATAATACTCTGATACACTATACTAAATACAGAAGAAATACATAACCATCAGCTAGCATTTTATCAATAGCGAGAGTAAAGAGGGCGTTAATCTACTTTTAACATATCAGAGTAGAAGACATGCATAACATTAAAACATGAAATACCATTAACTCAAAAGCAGAAATTCCAACAATATCATTGTCGAGAATTCTTCCTTCTTTATTAATATTCCTTCTAGAAATCACTGGTGTGTGATACAATGGTGGCTCTAGGGGAGCATTTGACTATATAAACAGAACAATAAAGCATTGAGCTCTGCAACTAAAATTTGGAATCACTTGCTATTGCTATGGACAACAAAATCATCAATTTTTTTGACCCTTGGAAATAGGTCATTATACCTATTTATATAATTCTCTTCTAACCCTAACCCTATTTACATCAAGTTTCAATAAAATACAATATCTGGGGGCCGGTACTACCTACGCCACCCTACAAAAGACCAGGAGACAGAATAGGCCTGCCATGTCAGAAGAATAAGGCAAGGATATATAGTGGAAGAATCAACTTCGAGAAGAGAGCGAGAAAGGAGAAAGGAGAAAGTAGGTCCCCCTTGGATCGAGGCTACATGCCTCATAAATGGGAAATGCAGTGCCCTATCTCTAATGTGCTAGGTGTACCTCTAAGTGGCACCTCGAGAAGACCACCATGTCAGAAAACCAACTGCCAAGCTGACACCCCTTGATGTAGCCAACTACCTTCTGATAGCCTTTGTTAACCACTTCTGAAAGTGACTGATCGACCTTGGGGACCGGGACACGGATCACTTTAAAGAATACAAAATTTTGGATTCGGGACTCTGGGATCTGGGAACCTACGTCCCCAAAGAATAAAGAATGCCCAATGCTTGAGTTCTCCCCAGCCCCCAGAGAAAGCTCAAGGTTCCTTATTATCATTGAAGGCCTAGAGGAGGCGAGAAATGCCATCTTCATCTACATCCTTCAGGCTGGCCCTTCTGTGCTTGGCCATTTCAACTTGTTCCCCCAGGTCTAGAACATTTTCTTTAAATTCATCTGCCATCCTTGCCACATCATGACCTTTAAGTATCATGCTGGTTAATTTCACCATCTGGGCCCCGTCTATCCCCTCCGGGGATTGATACCAAGATTTCATTATTTCATCAAAACTCCCCAAAACTGAATCTTTGGGGGTATATGTATCTGTGCTAAGGGGATTAGCCCCAGAAGCTTGGTTACCTCCAATGTGAGGTCAAGTCTGGAGTGCTGGGTTCTTACAAAATCAAATGATTCCTCACCCATAATTTTGGATTCAGAAATTATGTCTTCCCCCAAGGTAAGGAGCTCTTTGAGCTCCACCTTCCACGCTTGGTAATTTTCAGCGTCACCCTCCTACTGCTCAATATGCACTTCCGCCTGATGAATAACCTGCTGGGCTGTGTATAGATCTGGGAGGGTGGATGCCAGAAAATGCCAGGTGTTCCCTATCTACAAGGAAACCCACTTGTCCACTGCCTGGGCTTTCTTTTTCATTACTCACAGGGAATCTATGTCACTTTGCGGTAGTTCTTCTAATGTGGAGGTCTTCGGAGGAGCAGTGTTAATGGGTCAGGCCAACTCAGTAAGCTATCCCACAAGGTTTTCATTCTTTTCCTTTTCAGCTTTGAGCCTCTGGGCCTCTTTCTCATATCGGGCCTCCACTGCCCTTTCTGCCTCCTTTAGCAAGTCTACTTCACCTTTCTTTCCCCTTTTGCCTAGGGATACCTCTGCAACATTATAGTCTGCGGGATCTGCGGTTGCTTCATCGGCGCCTAGGGGAGGTGTTGCCACAATGACAACTATTTCTCTTCCCAACTTAGTTCATAGAGTATGAACTGTCTGGGCTTTCTTTGCCTTTGGCGGGGCCTACACTTGGGCCATCATTTCAGCCAGGGAGAGAGGAATCACCGGAGTGGACTGAGCTTTTCTTTTATTTCTCTCTATCAGCCATTGAGGTGGTAGGGGTGGCCTTCCTACTAGGACTTGTTCTCTAGATTCCTCCCTTGTGTTCTACGGCTGTTGCTCTTCAGTGGTGTAGACCTCATTTGTTCCTCCCCCTGCCTCAACTTCTTTTGTGGTAACATTTTCTTCAATCTCCATCTCCTCAGCCTTGTCTTGTATGTCTATCGCTGGGACTGGACCCTGGTAGGCTTCCTTGGGGATTTCTTCTTCAAACTACTCCTCTTGTTCTAGTAGGGGAGGTGTCGGGCCAAGATTTAGAGTTTGGGCCGCCATGATCACCTGCCAGAAGATCGCTCCTAGGACTGGCCCTTGAAATGTGGTAGCTGGGGTTACAGTTATTCTTGGAGGTCTGGTTCCCCCAGCAGATGCCATTTGTTCACCTTGTTTTTGTGGGTTCACTCCAAGACCTTGCATCACTTGAGCCCCGGAGGCAATCTCCGGTTTTGGCTCCTTTTCTTTTGCCTGCTGCTCTTGTCCTTGTGCAGGCTCCTATTCAATATCTTCTTGTTCATCCCCCAAAAATTTTGTCTTTGTTTGTGTATTGTCCCCTCGAAAATTACCAAACTTGTTGATTAAAAATACATCAAATTCTTATTTCAGAGGTGGATTGGCTAGGACCTCTGCGGGCTCTGTTTCTTTCTCCAGCTCCAGGGAACTGGAAGAAAGGATCTCTACTTCTTGGGGTCAAGAAGTCTTTGGCTCCGACTTTGCCTTGGTATTTTTGATGAGCTTCTTCTTTCACCGAGTAACCAGAGGCGGCCCTGCATCTCTTATTGCCACTACCTCCAGGGGATCCACCCCCATTACCTTCACCATTAAGGCATCCAATGACAGGGAGGAGGGAGGATGAAGCGGTCTGGCCATGAGTGGTGGAGTAGCCAGCCTTGTTATTAAGTGCTCCCTCATTTGTTGGGAGGCCACCACCAATTGTTTTATTTGTTCTATGATGGGGACTTCTTATGCAGAAGGGGTCATGTCTATTCTTTTTCCCTTATCTGCTCCCTACGAAGAAGTCCTGACCCCCAGGGTCAATTTAGGTCCCGGTGGTGGAGTTAATTTTGGCGTCGGCTGGGCTGCTTGGTGGGTACTCCTGGGGCACACCTTCTTAAAATAGGTGTGGCTTCTCTCAACCACTTCTCGAGTGAAGTTTTCAATAGCGGGCCCTTCCTGGGTGGCCCATTTCACTGGTGGAAGGGCCTTTTTATTGATCCCCTTTTATTTATACTGGGGATCTTTAGTGGGGGCAGCGTCTGAGAAGTCCACTGAGAATTTCTGGAGCCTAAGCTTTTGCATCATTCCGGCTATCATTCTGACATAGTGCCTGCTCTGTACCTCCACATCATCCTGGCAGTCTACCTAGAAGTCCTCCATATGTATGCAATGGGGCTCTGAAGCTCGGGGCATTGCCGTTGCAACTCTGTTGTGTGGATCAAAATTTTTTTGAGCTAGATAAAATTCCTATAAGTTATAAATTTTTAGGTCATTGTCTGCCTCCTTTATGGTGGCCAGACTGCATGTGTAATCCCCGCATTTGATTAGGAATGGGATTTTGAGGATCTTCTTGAGGGCAAAGAAGGCATGCACCTCCATTATTTTCCTGTAATATTCTAACAGCACGATCTTGTCCCCACAATGCCTGGGCAACAAGTAGGGTTTCTCGGAGAAGCCGACAACCCTAATGTATGTATGCTACTAAAACTAAATATAATAGTGTCCATAACTATGGACTAATTTCATCACCTCAGTAGATAGGCAGTATCCGGCATCCTGGGTGGGCGTGAGCAGATGGTAGTAAACGAATGCGTCATTTACTCGGTAGAAGCTAGGGAAGCTGGCCTCCTATTGAATCTATGGGAAATGGTCCCATGGTGCTTTTTTTCCTTGGCCAATCTCGAGCACGCCATCTATAAGCAAGCCATTGGAATGGGGCCTCTACTGTGCTAGGGCCCAGAAAATATAAGAAGACATATAGAACTTCTTCTTCCTGTTTAACTGCTGGAACTGGGAGTCGACATGGTTGGAGATTATTGTGGCCCAGTCAAAGAATTCTCCCTTAGTGGAGATGCTGAGGAGGAAATAGTATATCCATTTGGCAAACTCTTGGGCGGAGGGTTTCCCAAAGACTCGGGCTAATGCTATCATCCCCATTTTGATGCTCTCCTTGAATTCAGAGTGGAGAATCTCTATATTTATTCTCTTCAGGTCCCTCTTCGGGGCCTTGAGCCAGTGGGTATTGATATATACCTGGGCAGCATCCTCTAGTTGTGTAAACTGGGTCAGGGCATCGGTCCTTGTAACCACTGTGGCCCTATCAAATTTTGGGATACCTAGGCTTGTCTGGAATGTGACTGGGTCGAGTGACACTAGCGAAGTAGGGTATCCTGTGGGCTTTGCGGCCGTGAGCATAATGGCCCAGATAAAAGAGTTGTAGTTGGCAGCCAGTGTTAAGATAAGCTCCAGAGATTGCATGAAACATGGGAAGCAAGCTTCCTAGAGGATTTCAGAGCCCCCGACATTGATCGCTAGTTGATCTCCAACCTGTCACTGGATGTGCATTATCTTTACCAAGGCTTGCATCTCTGCCCACATTTTGACATTGGTGTCGGTCATCAATTTTACCTTGGACTCAATCTTTGAGCCTACGATGACATTATCCTGTACAAACTTCATGGTGAGGGGCAGCTTTTCTAGGGCCTTCTCCATCTTGGATTTTACTACTACCTTGGTTTCTACAGCGGTAGGTAACACTAGACTTCCGGGTGGAGATGATGCAGATGCTTCAGACATATTTAGAAGATGAACTTCGAGAACCTGGGAGACAAAGCGACCATCAGAACACTTTTATCAAAATAATTATTTTGGAGTCTAGAGATCTTACCACCGTGATGTTTGCTTTCCTAAAAAGTTAGTTTCACGTAAAGATAACCGAAAAGCACAACACATCACAAACTTTTAGATTTTGTTAAACATCCGTGTCTGGGGAATTTTATCACACTTGGTAAAGACATAGGATGGATGAGGTAAAGAGACCTGAAGCCTAGCGAAATGACTGTTAGTGAGGACGTGTAAAAAGCCAAGTCATCAAGCCCACGCGGGTAGGTATTAAATGCAAGTTATGGAGATGACGGTAGAGCCAACTGTCTAAATGCGTGAAAAGTGAAGCCACTTGGCTAGAATTTATTGCGTACATGGGGCATAAATGAGGTTGTGATAGACTTCATGGAGGAGAGAGAAAACCACCTATTCAAAACTAGTCGAGAGCCGAGTTTCAAACAAGTAGTTTTCTGCCTCGAAACGAGTTTAGAGGTAGAAAACTTGAAACAGAGGTGACTCGACCAGCTTGTCGAGCCACCCAGAAGGATATACATGAGGGCCAAAGGATATATACAAAGAAATGAGGAGATATACAGAGACTATATATAATTATATACATATATACATGAATATACAATGTGAGACGACGCTCGCAGGAAAACCAGACAAGGTAGAAACATATATACAACTATTTACACTACTTTACAAATGAACCACCCCCACGCAGAGGGCGGACAACCCTCTGGCAGAGCCAACCACCAATAGGTGGCAAAAAATAGAAAACAACAAACCAAGCAAAGAAATGACAACACAAACAAGACGAAGCAAAAAAAACCAAACGAAAAAGGAAGAAAACCAGAGCGGAAAATAGGAACACCAAGCTGAGAACGTAGAAGGTGGAGGAAAGAGAAGGGTTACCGGGGGAGCTCTACAAAAGCTTGAGTTGTCCAACAGTCAGAGTCACCACCATGAATCAATCACAATTGCATGAGAATGACTTAAATTGTTAAGCATTGACTATTACTAACTCTCTGCAAATGCTCAGTTAATCGCTCTGAAATTGCTCTCTAAATCGCCCTAAGTACTTGAAGGTTTTAATCATGGTAAGTGTGAAAATGACAGATAATTTCTATTTATACCTACGGTAAAAGGGAACCCTCCTCCTTCCGGCAATCTCCAGACAAGAAAGACCCTCTGAACTCCGGGCTGGGGGATTCCCTGTGATGATGTCCTTAAGAACATCATGGCGAAGAATCCTGGAGTCCAAAATCTGATTTTCAACGAAGGATGACCTTCGAGACCGGAGTCCCAGAGGCAAAAACTGAACAAACAAAACACCACACCGGGGGAAGAAAACCCCAGAGAAAGAAAACAAAAGGGAAAGAAAGACAAGGAAAAGCCACAAGAAGAAGGCAAACAAAAGAAAAAAAAAGGGCGACCGAACATTTTTCCCACAAAATGTAGGGATGGGGATGTAGGGCATAACAGTTTGGAGTCAAAGGAAATAGTAGGCTCACTGCCAAGGCACACTGCCTAAAGAAGGTTAAATCCACCCTCAAGGATTTACAATCCACATAAGTATATAAAGAAAATACACAATGAGAGAATTGTCTGCTAGCAACTGTCTTTGCTTGATTTTTTCCAGTGAAGTATAAACTCTTCTTGCATCCAGTAGTCAACAAGATTCGTAGCTTTCACACATTACTTCTCTTCTTTTCTCTATCACACTTCTCCACAAGAATTTATCTTTCATATATACCCTTACACAATAACTTATTGGGTTAGCTATTTAAGCTTTCCTAATACATAATTAATTAGGTCGGCCAATTAAAGATTTCCATCATACAAATAATTACATGGCCCCTTCCTAATATACACACAATATCTAAGACAAGTACACAAAATTTATAATTCATTACATATACTTCCAGATCCATAATTCATACTCAGAATTAATTTCACATGCTACATATCTAAAGATGGCCAAGAAATAGGTCTTCTCAAGAATACATGCCACAAATGACATCATCAGTCTTCAATCAACAATGGAACTAAACCCATTACTCTAACATATGCTGGTTGTCCATCTATAAGCTTGAAAGTTCTTAAATATCTCCATCAGAAAGATATACCCAAAACATAGAGACCTACTCTGTACAGAATCACAGTTGTAGTCTAGAAAACCAGTCTTCACCAAATGAACTATAACATCCATATAATGTAACATAAATTCAAGAGACCTTAGGAATAAGGTTAGCACACATCCATTTGCATAAATCCAACTTCAATTGTTCTGAATCATCCGTACAGTGTCTGTACACTCGTTCCAGTTAAGTAGCCAGTCTGTCTTCTCCATAGAAATATATCTTGACATCAGTGACAAAACATGAATATTGACAGCATGATCAGTAACCAAAATTGATATCATCCAATAGATGTATTGTGATGGATGGAAAATAAAGTGATGAAGAAAGATCAAGATCTGACGGTAATGCACTACCATGTGAAGGAAAGATGTGAGGAAGTTAACCACCGCATGATTGTGAAATGCATGACGCGTGTCAGATTGGTGATAAGGTAAGAGTGTGTGACATGTGTGAGATAAGGTGGACAGGTCATTCTGAGGCCCAGTGGGGAATGAAGTTTGACCAGGCAAAGATAAAAAAAATTTCTTGGTGTCCTTATTACATAAAGTGCATCAAAGGTCACATTTTAAAGTTGCAAAAAGATCTTGATCTCAGCCGTTGATGTGTTTCACGCGAGAGGACTTAGCTATTTTGGTTAATATTTTAAAATTTTAAATCTTGATCCATGTTTCATTATAGTGGCATGTTTCTAGACTTGCAGGTGAGTGGCTCGAGGTTTCTTTTTGCCCATGACAGTCTTAATGGCACCATTTTCTTGTCTAGGGTTATGTTCTGTGGATCTGAACGCACTTAATGTAGTATGGTGGTCTCTTGGATATCTGATCTCTTTCTATTTTGGAATGTCTTCTGCCATGCTTTGAGATTTATTGCATTTATATTGTTGGACCTCTGATTATAATTTGACAAGTGGGTCGTGAGGAAAAATCTTTTAGGTGATCCATTTGAGAAAGATCTGAAAGGCGAGATAGGATTGCATATATGGCTTGATAGGCGGTTGTTGGATCCCTCTCCTAGGGTTTTCATCCTTGTATTTAAGGCTTCCCTTTCTTAGATTAAGTGTTCCAAATTTTATGATCCTAAGTGTTGGTTGTATAAGTTTGATTCCCACAGATATATCACATATGGTATTAGACTTTATTTCATGCCTAGATAGATACTTTTCATATTTTGCATATTATTTAGTGTTGTAGTTATTGAGTTTAATTGTTACAGATTTGGATTCATTATACTTAATACATTGTATCATTTTATTATCTCTCCTTGGC
Organism: Thuja plicata; assembly: GCA_018584345.1. Taxonomy (NCBI): domain Eukaryota; kingdom Viridiplantae; phylum Streptophyta; class Pinopsida; order Cupressales; family Cupressaceae; genus Thuja; species Thuja plicata. The sequence continues at coordinate 3,409,123 of MU223077.1, read as the reverse complement.
TTTTTTATGTGATTTTTGGAATTTCTTATCCAATGCATAGAGTTATCTATGTGTATGTTTCATCCCATAGCTCTTATCTTAGATCAGATTAAAGATACTTTGGGGGAAATATAGATTCATTTGATGTATATGCATAGGGATATTATAAGAAAGCATCTAATCTGAAATATATGTGTTTATGGCTCTGAATCCTTGCCAATATTTTGTCTATCTATTTCAATATTTGGATTGAAGAAGTTTCCCAATGGATAAGCTAGTGGTCAAAATCTTTTCTACTCTTTTTTGATGCATGTCTGATATAGTTTGGTTATGTCCTGCAAGTTTACATCAAAACCATTACTATGTTCTTTTCAAATCCTATGATTGTTGGTTGTATGTCCTACTTGGTAATAGAGAGTCAGTGAATGCCTGGTTAGTATTTAGCTTTTTCTTACCATTATCTGTTGTTATAATCCAGAGTGTTGAAGAGTTGCAAAGAGTTACATGTTATCTGGATTAGGTCCACCTGGCTTGGTTTTTCAGAGGAAGAAGTGTAGAGGGAAGTATTGTCCCTATAGTTGGTCCAATTATCTTACAGAGCTTCCATACTTGGAGCTAAGAACTCCTAACATCAGTCTCAAGGCATATTGGTGGCTTTATATAGCATAAAAATTTTCAAACACCAACAAGGTTCTTCATGTTTCATTCCCTACCACCGTGGGGATGTTTTGGTGTGATCTATTTAAAATTAAATGAGGTCAACCTAGTTGCTAGCATGAGATAGTATAAATGAGTGATGTATTTACTTGTTGTTGTATGCTTGCTTGAAAGTATATGCAAAGTGAATTCAAATTAGAGAAATGAATATTTGTGTGTTGATGTGCATACGATTTGATGCAATCAGTAGCTAACTATATTAATTTTTTTTGTATTGTAGATTATTAGTGACAATAAATTATATATTGGATTTGAATTTCAATTCTTATTTTCTAGTAGTGAACCTGTATTGGCAGTAAGCCTACTGGAAGTGAGCCAATTTGTATTGGTAGTTAGCATTTCTTATTTCTAGGTAGTTATCCCTATTGGTAGAATCCAAACAATAGTGAAAAAACCAGTAGTATACCCTTCTAAAAATCACCATAATAGATGTTCATTTCATGAGAATTAGTTTCTTCATGGTATCTCCCAGTTTGGCTTTCCACATAAATTTTAGTGTTCATTGTGTTGATGGTTTTGTGATATCATGTTTTCATCGGTCATAAGTTTTTGATTGGTTTAAGTAATTACAAAATTAAAATAATTGAATAAAGATATTTTTATAACTAATTCACCCTCCCTCTCAGTTGTTTGGTCTATTCAACAATTTGTTTTAGATCCTTTGTTCCTTAAAGAGATCATAACCGCTTCTAGTAGATCTAATGAAACATAAACTAAACATTCCTATGTTTGATGGATCCAAGCACAGTTCATGGAAAGAGTAGAGGAGAGGATAAATACTCTCGATTAGTTACACTACATATAAGAATGTGGAGATGAAGTATGTTGTTCCTCATAATGACCTCAATACTCAAGATTAAATCACAACCTATGAGGAGAATGAAAAAGAAAGGTATGGAATTTTCAGTGCTTTATGAAAAATTGAGTTAGCCAAGGTGATTTCATTGAAGACTTCCTATGAAATTTTGGAAAAATTGAAAGATATTTATGAAGGAAATTATAGAGTAAAGTTTTCTAAGAAGATAAAAACTAAGAATCATTATGAGAACTTAAAAATGGAATAAGGTGAATATATTAGAGGCTATTTTTAGAGGGTTGACAATGTAGTATATTAGGTCAAGAACCAAAGAAGAAAGATCACTAATGAAGATGTCATGGAAAAGGTATTGATATCCTTGAAGAAAATTTACAGTGACAAGATCTTGGTGATTGAAGAATTTTATGATTCGATGAAGTATACCAAAGAACAATTGTTTTGCACCTTGACAACATTTGAGATAAAAAAGTTTGTAAAAAACAAGAGTAGATCTAACACAATATTTAAAGCCACAATGATAGAGGAAGATCTAGAAGATGAAGACCCAAATGAGATGGGACTTTACAAGGAAGATAAAGAAAGGTACTAGAAAATACAAAGGTATGTTACCCTTTAAATATTTTAGATGTGGAAATATTGTTCACTTGGCTTCTAGGTGTCTCGAGAAAGGTCCTAGACATAAATTTAAGAAGTTCAATAAAAAATCTTACTAATCAAGATGTTAGTATTTTAGATGATGAGTTAGAAATAAAGGATTGATTATTCTATGTTGAATTGAATAAAACCTTTGATTTGATATTTCTAATATTTTTTCTAGAAATAGATGTTAATTTTGAGACTTCTTTATATCTTAGAAGGAACAAGAATAAATGGTTGTTGATAGTGGTTGTTCAAATCACATGACTAGTGATAAAAGAAAATTTGTAATGTAGTTAATAAGTATGATAGTTGTCCTATTATATTTTGTGATGATAAGGAAACATATATTATTGATAGAATTTCTATTACTTTTGATTGGAAGCATAACACTTACAAGGTTTATTATGTGAAGGGTTTCTTTCATAATTTGTTGAGTGTTGGACAAATGTGTGAGAATCAATATGATGTTGTTTTCAAAAATCAAGGGTAAGAGATTTGAAAGAAATTTGAAATAGTGATTGTAGTTGAAAGAAGGATAGGAAGGAACATATATCAAGTGTAGGGAGCTATAGAAGGATGTTTACTATCACAAATTGATGACAATTCACTCTTGTACCAGAGGATGTGCCACATCAATTTTGATAATTTGGTAAGAATAAGTTCATCATGTGTAGTAAGAGATTTACCAAGAATGTGTAAACTAGAAAATACTATCTGCAAAGGATGTCAAGAAGGAAAGAAAAGGAGATATTCATTCAAGGAAAAAGATCATTCATCTACTCATCTATTGGATCTAGTGGATAATGAATTGTGTGCTCGTACCAGAACAAGAAGCCTACAAGTTGAGATATATTTCATATTTTTCATTACTGATTATTCCAAATTGTCTTCGCTTACATTTCAAAGCGAGAAAAAAAAAGAATTTGAGAAATTGAATTTTTTTAAAGAAACACTGGAGAACGAATATGGTAGAAAGATTAAATGTTTGAGATTTGATAAAGGGGGGGATTTTACATCTAATGAATTTGAGTTTTTTTTTTAAATGTCATATTAAAAGATAGTTTTTAGTGGTTCTAACACCACAATAAAATGATGTAGTTGAAAGCATGAATTGGACAATATAGGAAGCAACAAAGACAATGATCAAGGAAGTAACTTTATCATCGATTTACTGAAGAGAATAAATGCATACAATTATATATACACTTAACCAAGATCTTTACCAGAAGAACTTTGGCAAGAAATCATATAAACTATTGTATGGGAGAGCACCTACACAAAAATATTTCAATAGTTTTTGGATGTAGATGCTACATTCGGAGAGATGAGGACAATCTTGTAATGTTTGATAGTGGTGTAGATGAAGGTATATTTATAGGATATTCTACATAGATAACAACATACCAATGTTACAACAAGTGATTCGTTAAGATTCTTAAAAGTGTGAATGTGAAGGTTGATGAAGGATTTCAGAAAATTCCTGACATACACCTTGAATATGAATCTGATACAGAATACAAAGGAAAATAAGACAATAAGGAAGAGGAAGAGACAATGCATGCTATAAAATCTACAAATAAGACACCAATTAGAGGTGTGTACAAATAAATTAATCTAAGAATCAGATTATTGGTGATAAGAATATAGACATCATTATAAGAAGTAGAGCAACGCAAGAGAAATTTTTTTTATGTTTACTTATAGAAATTGAGCCTAAATCTATAGAATAAGTAATAAACATAATTGGGTAAGAGAAAGGGAAGAAGACCTTGATCAAATAGAAAATAAATTAGGTTTGGGAACTTGTTCCCATACTGGTTGATAAGAATGTGATTGGTACATAAAAATTTTTTAAAACAAACTCGATGAAAATGGTAAGGTAATAATAAACAAGGAAAGATTGGTTTGTAATGGTTATACTTAGATTGAAGGAATTGATTTTAGTGAGACTCATGCCCATGTTTCTCAGATAAAGGTAATTAAAATATTCTTAGCATTTTCATAATTTATAAACTTCAAGGTCTATTAGATGGATGTTAAGTCAACATATTTGAATAGAGAGTTGAAGGAAGAAGTTTACATCAAAGAATTAAAAGGTTTCAAGTCCATAATGGATTTAGATGTTGTGTGTATATTGGAAACTTAGTTGTATGGATTGATGCAGACACCCAAGGCCTGGTGTGGTGGATTAGATAAATAAATGATTGGACAAGGATTTCAAAAATGATTAATTGCTAGCAATTTGTATTACAAGATTTATTCGAATTAGATTATGATGGTTGTGGTTCATGTTGATGACATTATTTGTCAAGGAAGAGATGATTTGAACAAGAAATTTGTAAAGGAAATGAAGAAATAATATAAGATTTCTATGATTGGTGAGTTAAATTTATTTCTTGGATTGTAGGTAAATAAGAATAGTAAAGGAATTTATATTTCTCAATCCAAGTATGTCAAAGAATCGTTGAAGAAGTTTTGTTTGGAGAATTCAAAACTGATATGTACTTCTAGTATTATCAGATGTAATTTGCCTATACAAGATGACTCAATGAAGGTTGATGCAAGTAAGTATAGATCATTGAATAGAGATTTATATTATTTGAATTCTACTAGACCAAATATTATGTATGTAGTATGTTTGGCAGCTAGATTTCAATATGAACTCAAAGAGTCAAATGTTATGGTAGTAAAGAGAGTTTTCAAATATATGAAGGGTATAGAAGAGTTTGGATTATGGCATCCAAAAGGTTCAGATTTTACATTGATAGTTTATACCGATGCAAATTGGGCTCAATGTTAAGATAACCAATGAGGTACTAGTGGTGGAGCTTATTTCCTTGGCTCACGTTTGGTTTCTTTGTCAAGCAAGAAATAGGGTTTTGTAACACAATAAACTATTGAATCATAATATATTACAACATCCTCATATTGTACTCATGTATTATGGATGAAACAAAATTGGAAAGATATAGCGATGACTTTTAATGAGTTGATTTGAATCATGTGTGATTATATCAGTACTATAAACATTATATAGAACCCAATAGAGCATTCCAGGAAAAAGATATATCTATTGCATATCACTTCTCAAGAGAGGAGGTATTGGAAAAGGGGGTTAAACTTGAGTATGTGCCTACAAATGAGAAGATTGTAGAAAATTTCAAAAAAAAAAATTTCAAGGATACTTTTGACTATCTTAGGGGAAGCGAGACATGTTGCCCCTTCCAAGTGTTTAGTAATGCACCTGTGTGTGTATTATTCCAGTACATATCATGCTTATTACTTTTTGGATCAATTCTTGGGAACTTCCTCTCGAGGGGTGGGGGGTAGAGTAAGTTATTAAGGGGGAGTTAAGCACTTTTTCATTGTTGTCAAATGGGGAGAAATGTAGAGATCAAAGAGATTTGATGTTGATATCTTTAGACAATGATTTTTCTCTTTCTTATTGATGAATGTTGCAATCAATGACAAAGTGAGATATTGTTAGAATGTGAAGTTGATACTATAATTATTACTTTCATTGATGTCAAAATATCCTATGTATAGATGTGGAGTTTATTTTAGTACTTCAGTTGAAGCGTGCATTGCATTATATAATTTCAATATTTACTCTTGTCCATGTTGGTGTAGGTTCCATTTGTTGTTCAACATATTGTGGATCATTGGTTTGGGTTAAGTTCTATTTAGAAGTTTTTGTTGTGTTTTGATTGATGCATTTGTAAGGGTAAAAGTATTAATCTCTGTTGCACTTTGGTCTAACACAATGTATGGATCTGACCAAAACTGTTTAGGTCACAAGAGTTCATGCTGAATCTATGTGGAAATGACATGGAAGTCGCGCGGCATAAGTGGTTTAGTAGAAATGAATCCAACCATATTAGTTGTGACTAAGAAATTTCAACCCAAACTCATATGAAAAAGGGGATAAAGCATATCTCAACATAAATATGATATTGGGGTTTCAGCCACACCAGTTTTGGTCAAAGCTGGTTTGACCAAAAATACATTTTTCTAGAACCTCCTATGTGGTATCCTAAGTGGTAGCCACATCACCAAATTTCTTATACAACTATAACTTCTAAATTTTGAAACAAATTTCTCCTTCAAAATCTTTTTTTTTCAAAAAAAAAAAATCCTTTTGTAGATATTGAAGTCAAGAATCCAATCATATAGTTTTTTTAATGTTTTGATTAGTTTGAATATATTATAATTGTAAAATACCGCAAGTAGGTATCCTAATATTTGAGAAGAGACCAATACAAAAGAAAAAATACTAAATCATACTAAAAAAATTAAAAATATATGCATCACTAGAGGAGAGAGTCTTCTTCGTGAATCTACAATTTTGTTTTCAATTGAGATGCATTTTATAGAGAAAAAATGGTGGGAGATGCAAATTGTTAAATTCACGTATGTCGGACTTTGAAATTTTGAAAAAAATAAAATATGCATCAAACATTGATTTTTCTTTTTGCATTTACTGGCTATGTACATCATCTTCTTGGGATGTTGAAATCTGGAAAAAATAAGTTCATTTATATATAATTTTTTATGGCAACTAGACCCCCTGATTTTAAGAAGTTTTCAATAATAGAAATTTTGGATTTATAAACTAAAAAACCACATATGTTCTTGATAAAAATAAATTAAAAAATAGTCATAATCATCATCAATTTTTACACATTTCATCATTTTATATCATCTTCAAATTTAAAAAATAAATGCCACTTTTATGTTGTCAAAATTGAACAGTTTTGGTTGTGTTAACCCTTTCCATTATAATAGTGTGACAAAGGTTTGTAGTTTTATCCATAATTTATACATCCTATCTATTTGTACTGAAGTTCATGGTGACTGTGAAGTGTGTTTCTCTATGAAAGGAATGTTGTATTAAGCGATATAGTCCATGTTTCATTCCTTACCATCGTTGTAATATTTAGATGTGACCTATTTCAAATTGAATTAGGAAGACCTTTTCATTGGCATGAGATGGTATAAAAGATAAATGTATTTATTTGTTGTTGTGTACTTTCTTGCAAGTATATGTTAATTGAATGTGAATATCAGAAAGGAAGATTTGTGTGTTTATGTACATGGTAGTATTGTAATCAGTAGTAGATTGTTATATCATTTTTGTATTGCAAATTATTAGTGATTGTGACTTCAATGGTGGATTCAACTGTTATTTCTTATATTTTGGTGGTGAGCCTATATTGGCAATGACCCTATTTATATCGATAATTAGCCTTTCTTATATCTTGGTGGTTATCCCAACTAGTCATGGGATAAACTATAGTGAGAAAAAATGACAAGGAGCCCTTGTAAAAATAACCTTACTTAGTGTCACCTTAACTAGTTTTTATTTTATGAGAATTAGTCTCTCTATGTTTCTTTTAGTTTGGATTTCCACATAAATTTTGTTGTTCATTATGTTGATGGTTTTTTTCTGTAATGTTTTTATCAATTATACATTTATGATTGGTTTAAATAGTTAATAGAATAAAATAAGAGAAGAAAATGATTTGTTCATAATTTATTGACTCCCCTCTCAGTTATTTGACTTGTTCAAGAGAGGGATAGTAGGCATATCATATCCATCGTTCATGTTTATTTTCACCTTATCTCTCTCATTCTTTACGAAGAATATTGAAATGGATTCACTCTTTTTATCCCTATAAATTTATCTCTTCCCTAGATGAGGGTCTATGAGATCTCCATCACCAATTCTCTAGAGATAATTAATTTGATACCAAACACCTTGAGCACCACATTGTCCCAACCTCCAAAAAATGCCTGAATAACCTAAGTGGTGCAGGAGCACCTAGGTAGGGCTACTAGAAGACCTAGGGTTCCTAAGTGTTTTTTGGCTTGTAGTGTTTCTACCCAACTCACTAGTGCAATAAGGGTACTAAAAAATTCCTAGTGTGAAGTGTGTGGGTTTAGGAGACCTTAATAGGTTCTTGGTGACCTTATTTCATAGGATGGTCCACATTAGGTCAATTAGGGTGTTTTATACATTTTGATGTAAAAATGATCAAGAAAGGGATTTGAGGTCATATTTTATGTCTTAACACCTTATATAGGCATTTGGGTAAGATTTGTGGGCCTTTGACCAAGTTTGGATAGCATATCGAAAAGGATGTAAAAGTTGTCAATGTTGTCATTGACAACATTTGTTGCAAAGTTGAAACTTTGAGAAATTGGTTAGATAAATGTCTGAAATTGATAATTTTGTGTCTTATTCAAATATTTAAGGCTATCCTCAACCTTTTTGAAGGGTTGGATTCATTGTGTTAGCAAGTGTACAGACTATATAATTCAAGAACATTTGTAGTTTGTGTGTTTTTCTTTAAATTTTGTATTGAGATGGATTCAATCATCTACTGTAGCTTTTGTTTATGTTAGTGTAGCATTTTTTAGGATTCTATATGGAGGTAGATTTCTATTTTTCTTAGATTTGGTTTCTTTTGTAAATTATTTTGGTTTCTATCTAGTCGCTGGCCTGAATCAAGCATCTTGTGCAAATGGGGTCATAAGTCCACTTCCCACCATGGAACTTGCATAGGCCTTTGGGATTTGTAAGGTGACTCCATGTAAATTGTGTATAGTAAAGGAGGGTCCTTGGAAAGCATGGGATCAATTTATAAGGTGATGCCCTAGGTGAGCCAGAGATGCATGGCTAGGGGTCACAAGCAGTTGCAGAGAAAGTTTGAAGGATTGAAAGCCTTCATTGCTTCAATCAGTGATTTTGGGGAGATAGTAAGGTGTATGAAGGATCCCCAACTTGGAGGAGAAGTTTGGGTAGTATGATTTGATGGGAAAGAAAACCATTTCTAGGTGCACACTGTATAATTGCTTACAAACCTTGATTTTTAGGCTTAATTGTAGGAAGTACTGTATGAACACTTCAGGAAGCCAAGACCTAGAAAATCCTTACATTCTAGATAAAGGGTATCAGCATATAATTCTAGTTTTCTGACTTGTTAAGAACTTTTACAAGTTATTTGATTTTTCCCTCAAATTAGGCCTAATTGCTTGTAGCCCTATTTTGGGTCAATTTTTCTTAGTTCTTGGACCTCAGTAAAGGTTCCTTTTCCAAATGAGTTTGTGGAAATTGGATTTGATCCAATTAAAAGTCTTATGGAAGATCAAAGTGTTGTGATTGAGTAAGAAGAGAATTATGACTAATGATGTTTAGTTTCATTTCTTTGTTAATATACCCAAACTGAATCAGAGTAGGATCTTGTGGAAAGGATCCTTGAAGGTTAGGGTTAGTAAAGAACACTAATTGGGATAGAGAAGAGGCCCATTGCACTCTAGTGGAGATTAGGGTTGAAGAGCAAGGTTTGGGAATAGATCAGATTGGTATCAGAGCAAGTTGAGAAACTTGGGAAGTTAGTGTATGTCTGCAGCTACTGGTGAATTAGTAGGATAGTCAAAGATGGTGAAAAATGTAGAGTTAGCTAAGGAATTTCATGAGAAAAAGGAGAAGAACATACTCCTTGAAGAGGCCTTAGAAGGAATGTAGATAAGGTTAGAAGAAGTTGCTATTGCAGCAGCTAGAACCAAAGAATTGGAAAGCAGTGATAGGGGTAAGAAGATAGCAGAAGAAGACCTTATCCCTGAACTAGACCCTGTCTTGAATGAATATTCCTTCCTAAAATCCATAAAATCCCTAGGAGGAAAGGAATCAGAAGGGATCCCACTATTTAGTGGAAAGATGGACATAGAGGCAGTAATAGATTGGATTGAAGGAATGGAGAACCATTTCAAGTGTGAAGGAGTGACTGAAGCACAAAAGCTCAAGGTGGCCAAATCAAGACTGAGAGGGTTAGCCTTAGCATGGTGGAAATACCTTCAAGATGAGAGGGTAAGAATGGGAAAGCTACCCATAGAAAATTGGAATGCAATGGTGACTAAGATAAAGGAGAATTATCTTCCTGAAGACTATGAGATTCAACTTCATAGGAAAAGGCAGAACTTGAAGCAAAAAGACTTAGATGTGGCCTCATATATAGAGAAATTCCAAAGATTGTGTCTTAGATCTAATAAAAAAGAAGTGGAGTCAATCAAAATTGCTAGGTACTTGGGTGGGTTAAAATGGAACAACCAAGAAGAAATCAGTTTGTAGACACCAACCATAGTACAAAGGTATCATCAATTAGCCCTAAGAGTGGAAGAAAAAAATAGAAACAAGGGTGATTCTAACATCAAGAACAATAGAGGTAGGGGAAGAGACCAAAGGGGTCAAAGAGGAGGCTATCAAGGCAGAAACAATGAGAAAAGGTCACAAGGAGAGAACAAGATGAAAGAGCATAATACTAAAAGCACTTCAAGAGGGGGCTTTAACAAAGGCAGGGGAAATCAAGGAGGTTTGAGTAGAGGGAGAGGAGGTTGAGTAGAGGGAGAGGAGGTATAATTAACTCATACTTTTCAAGTATGAAGTGTTACAATGATGGTCAACTTGGCCACCTAGCATATAGATGTCCTAGAAATCCTACTGCAAAAAACAATGATAAGAGAGTAGCTTATGCTCATGAGGACACTTCAAGTGTCAAAGCACCTGAGATTAACCATCTGTATTTATGAAAAATTAATGTTTAGAAGGGTATTGATAAGGAAAATAAGTAAAGATGAGCCTAAGCATATGAGGCATTTGTTTAGGATAAGATGCAAGATCCTTGGAAAAGTTTGTAAGGTAATAGTGGATTATGGTTCCACTGATAATATCATCTCAGAGGAAGCATTCAACAAACTCAAGTTGACCAAAGTACCCCATATGAATCCCTATAAGGTGACATCACTGAACAAAGGTCAAAGTGTACTGGTGAATGAGCAGACTTGGGTGGAATTCTCCATAGCAGGGTATAAGGATATACTCTTGTGTGACATCCTACCAATGGATGCTTGTCATTTTCTGTTAGGAAGGCCTTGGCAATTTAACAATAGGGTAGTATATGATGGATTGGATAATTCTATAACCTTCAAGAAAGGAGGAAAAAATTTCAAGATTCAATTTTTGCTAGAAGATGAAGAGCCACAGTCCAAGACTCCTAATGTTATGTTGTGTAGTGGAAAGGAGTTTGTGAGGGATCTCAAGGATGATGAGAAGGAAGGGTATGCTATTGCGATCAGACCTAAGGAGGAAGAAAAGCCAATCAAGGATTCATTTCCATTAGAGATACACATATTACTTGAGAATTACAAAGACATAGTAAGTGATGGAACTCTTGCTACCTTACCTCCTACAAAGGTAGTAATTCATCAGATAGACTTTGTTCCTTGGTGCGTCTATGCCTAACAAGGTAGCATACAAGTTAACCCTTGATCAAAATTTTGAAGTGGCAAGGAAAGTGCAAGAACTCTTGGATAAAGGCTTGATCAAGAAGTGTATAAGCCCATGTGCAGTCTCGATTGTGTTGGAATCCAAGAAGGGAGGAAAATGGAGACTTTGCATAGATTCAAGAGCTATAAACATAATCACAATAAGGTATAGGTTCCCCATACCTAGGATTGAGGATCTCCTGGATTTCCTTAGAGGGGAATGTACTTTACCAGGTTGGATTTAAAGAGTGGTTATCCCCAAATCAGGGTGAAAGAAGGGGATGAATGGAAAATGACATTCAAGACCATAGATGGGTTATATGAATGACTTGTAATGCTATTTGGTCTCTCAAATGCTCTGAGCACATTCATGAGGCTCATGAATGAAGTGCTCAAGGACTTCACAGGGAAGTTTGTAGTTGTATATCTTGATGATATACTAATATTTAGCAAGATAAAGGAGGAGCATATCAGGCATGTAGAAGAAGTATTGTAGAGATTAGATGAAGAGCAATTGGATATGAAGCTTGAGAATTGTGAGTTTTTCAAGGAAGAACTAGTCTATTTGGGCTTTGTAGTATCCAAGGGGTCTTTGTAGATGGACCAAGATAAAGTTGTAGCTATCCTCAAATGGCCACCACCTACCACAACAACTGAGGTAAGAAGTTTCCATGGCTTATCCCAGTTTTATAGAAAGTTTGTCAGAAACTTTAGTGGTATTTGTGCTCCTTTATTAGATACTATCAAAGGTGGGGTCAAAACTAAGTTTAGATGGGCCTTATAAGTAGAGAAATCTTTTGATTTGTTAAAAAATAAATTAGCCACTCAACCCATCCTACAATTGTTAAGGTTTGAGAAATTGAATGAGGCTAAGAAGAAATACTCTTCTTATGACTTAGAACTATATGCTTTAGTTCACTCCCTTAGAAAATGGAGGCATTATTTGTTGCCCAAAGAATATGTGGTGTTCACTAATAATGAAGCCCTTAGTTACATTAATACTAAGGAAAAACTAAGCAATAGGAATTTGAAATGGATGGAGTATTTACAAGCATTTACCTTTAGAATAAAGCACAAGAAAGGGTAGCTCAACAATTGTTGCAGATGCACTAAGTAGGAGGTTGTTGACAGTCCAAGAAGTTCAATTGAATAGTATTGGCATTGATAGTTTTAGATATCTCTATAAGGTAGATGAGGACTTTGGGGAAGCATACAAGGTGTGTGTTGACTTTTAGAACCATTTCCATAGCAAGTTCTTAGAGTTTACTTTGCAAAATGGATTGTTTTTAAGGGGTAATCAGTTATGTGTGCCAAGAGGCTCTATGAGAATGAATCTCATACAGGAAAATCACAATGGGTGTTTAAGTGGTCACTTTGGTATGAACAAAACCTTGGATCTTGTGCAAAGGTTCTACCATTGGCCAAAATTGGTAAGAGATGTTACAAAGTATGTGGAGAAGTGTGTTGTATGCATGAAAGCCAAAGGAGGAATCAGTAATGAAGGCTTATATAAGCCTTTATGAGTCCCTAACCATCCATGGGAGTGTGTGAGCATGGACTTCATAGTAGGTCTACCAAAAACCAAGCAAGGATATGATAGCATTTATGTAGTGATTGATAGATTTAGCAAGATGGGTCATTTCACACCCTGTAAGACTACTAATGATGCTATCCACATAACCTATTTGTTGTTTAAAGAGGTTGTGAGGATCTAAGGTCTTCCCATTAGCATAGTATCAGATAGGGATGTGAAATTTGTGAGCCATTTTTGGAGGACACCATGGACTAGATTGGGTACAAATCTTTCCTTTTGTTCAGTTTACCACCCTCAGACTGATAGCCAAACTGAGGTGGTCAATAGAGTGTTGGTTAACCTATTGAGCTTCCTAACTAAGGAGTATGGTCATACTTGGTATGTGGTCATTCCCCAAGAAGAATATGCTTATAATGATAGTAAGAACATAATGACAGGGAGAAGCCCATTTGAGATTGTTTATGGAATACAACCAAGGGGTGTGTGTGAGCTTAGGGATCTTGGAGGCATGGAGTACAGGAGTGGGCATGCTAAGGACTTCACCCACACTATAAAGGAGATATAGGATCAAGTTAAGAAGACAATCCAAGACAGTCAACACAAGGTGAAGGCCAGAGTTGCTGAAAAGAGCAAAGACATTCAGTTTGAGGTAGGTGACTATGTGATGGTTCATTTCAACAAATATTGATTATAGAAGGGTTTCCCTACACAATTGAAAATAAAGAGGGTGGGACGTTGCAAAATTATAGCCAAATATGGGGCGAATGCCTATAAGATAGACCTACCATCATATTTGAGCATATCTCTAGTGTTCAATGTACAAGACTTAATCCAGTTCAGAGGGAAGATAGATGAGCTCAGTCAAAGCAGTCAAGGAATTAGTGGTGATGTTGGAGATACTATATTACCTCCCAAACCACAGTTGGTAGCTGACAAAGTTTTGGATTCCATGGTTAAGAAGAGTACAAGGTAAAGGGTCTACATGGAACACTTGATTTAGTTAAAGGATAGACCAGAGTAAGAGGCCTCATGAATTGCAGAGGCAGACTTCAAGAAGGTGGGCATTTTAGAGGATATCTTGTCCATGTGAGTGACATAATTTTTCCTTGTGGGGGAGTATGGTGCAGGAGCACCTAGGTAGGGATATTGGAAGACCTAGGGTTCTTAAGTGTTTTTTGGCTTTTATTAGTTCTACCCTAACCACTAGTGCAATAAGGGGACTAAAAAAGTCTTAGTGTGAAGTGTGTGAGTTTAGGAGGCCTTAATAGGTTCTTAGTGACCTTATTTAGTAGGATGGTCCACATTAGGTCAATTAGGGTGTTTTATACATTTTGATGTAAAATTGATCAAGAAAGGGATTTGAGGTCCTATTTTATGTGTTAAAACCTTATATAGGAATTTGGACAATATTTTTGGGCTTTTGACCAAGTTTGGATAGCATATCCAAAAAGATGTAAAAGTTGTCAATGTTGTCATTGACAACGTTGACAACATTTGTTGCAAAGTTGTAACTTTGAGAGTTGGTTAGCTAACTATCTAAAATTGATAATTTTGTGTCTTGGTCAACTACTTAAGGCTATCCTTGACCTTTGTGAAGGGTTGGATTATTTGTGTCAATAAGTGTACAAACTGTATAATTTAAGAAGAGTTACAGTTTGTGTATTTTTTCTAAGTATTTGGTATTGATATGGATTGAATCATCTACTGTAGCTTTTGTTTATGTTAGTGTAGCATGTTTTAGGATTCTTTGTGGAGGTAGATTTCTACTTTTCATATATTTATTTTCTTTTGTAAATTATTTTGGTTTCTGTCTGGTCGCTGGCCTGAATTAGGCAACTTGTGCAAATGGGCTCATAAGTCCACTTCCCACCATGGAACTTGCACAGGCCTTTTGGATTTGGAAGGTGACTCCATGTACATTCTATACAGTAAATTAGGGGCCCTAGAAAGCATGGGATCAATTTTTAAGGTTATTCCCTAGGCGAGACAAAGATACATGGCAAGGGGTCACAAACAGTTGTAGAGCAAGTTTGAAGGATTGAAAGTATTCATTGCTTCAATCAATGTGTTGGTAAATAGATTGTTCTTTTGAATGTAACTCTAAAATCCCAAAAATATTTAAGAATAATTGAATACAATAGTTGGGAAATAGTTACTTGAAAACCTATTTTCCCTCTGAATTGGAAGGTACAACTCCCTTATATGAATAATATTCAATGAATTTTAATCTTTCCTAATCTAACAGGGGTATGCTCTTAACCTGAGAGTACGAGAGGTAAATAAAGCTAAATCTAGATAGAAAATAGCTCAAGCGAAGTAAATACAATTTTAAATCTAGCCAATTCTGAGACTTTATCAATCAGATTAATTCCCAAAACTGGTAATGCATGGACAATTGCTAAAAATGCAGATACAAGACTGAAAGTTAACAATTTAATGATATTGAGTCTATCTATGACATAAGAACATTTCCAAAACTTAGAATAGCAACTAATTTTACCCTTAATTAGCCATATCAAATCATAATACATAATTGTGGTTCAAATACAGATTACGAATCTAACTCAAAAGAGATGTTCAAATTCAACATAAAGATAAATGAAATACAATGGAATGGAATATTTAAAGAAATGGCATTCAGACATACACAATTGACTCAGCAACAATGCTATTCTTCACACCAAAATTTAGCCAACCTTTGTATTGATTTTGGGAATAATACATATAGAGTTCAAGATTGGACCATTACAAAAAGGGGTAACCGAAATAGTTCAACTTCCCCACCCATAAATGATAACCAAAGGTTTATCCATTATAAAATACAACAAAAATAGCATAAGGGGAGAATATATTTATGATTCAGTTTCTTTCCCTTATCTAATTTGGCCCTATAGGTGATTACAACAGTGATGAATTGGATGAGCTCTTCATGTCTGTTGACGTGGACATTGGTGTAATAGATGAGCCATCTAGAATGTTCTTTCGCTAGAGTCTTGATTGCTTCTCTCTAATCTTTCACTTCCTCCATAGCCCTAAAGATGCATCCACTCAATTTCTGGAGTTTTGGCACCTTATCTAAATGAGTCAAAGACTGCTCCACTAAATTGTGCAGATAATCTATGAATGACTTCTTCATGTTGACCACTCCAACTATTGCTTTGCCTTGACCACTGGTTTGTGATTCCACATGAAGTCCTAAGAGGAGTTTATAATCTTTACTTTGTTCCTCTTGCACTTTAACATCTGTTTGTTGTAGTCTGGTCTCAACCTGAATGATCATCTCACTTTTGAACTCTAGACTTTGGATCCATTCGATCTACCTCTTACTAATTAGCCCATAATGTCAATCCTCTTAAAACATAGCCAGAATGGCTTGGTTCTTAGCAGCACTGGGATCGAAGGAATTTTGGGTACTGGGAGCACTCACAATAGGAGTTAGGAGCTATCTGATGAAATCAGTTAGCTGGGCCACTTCAACCTTAAGCTAAATATTGGAAGTCTTAAGATCCTCCAGCTCTTCCTCTATTTCAACATTAGTGGACTTCCACCAGTCCACCTTGGTATCATGTCAAGCCAATCCCATATCAAATGATTGCAACTAAAAGTCTGAGGCTGCCAGATCTTCAATTTTGCCTTCCTTAGTGGGCTTCGCTACTTCCATGGTGACGTGCCCTATCTCAGGATCACAACCCAGAGTAGACATTGTCTTCACACTCTTATGTTTTCTTGTGGTAGCCTTGGGCTAAAGGGCCCTTGATAGAGTGTCCTGGCTGGGAACTACTTCTCCCACTCTCTTCCTTTTGTGCTCTAGAGTATTTTCCATCCATGACTCTGTGTTGGTGACTTTGTTGGCAAAGACCAGCTCTTCAATGAACAAATTCCTTATGAGTGGAGGAGTCACTTTAGGGCAGGAAGCAAATAGATTCACCAAAGTAGGTGAGGAGGAGATCAATTTTACAACTTGAGCGACCTCCTGTTTCTCCCCACCTCTCTTATCCAATTCTGTAGAGGTGCTAGGGCTATCCTCTCCCACTTCAACTATGACAAGGGATGCCCTCTTTGGAGTTTCTTAGGTCAAAGTCCCAGCTGAAGTATCTACAACAATAGCACTAATCAGTTATTCAAACTCTGTAGGTTTAGAAAGCTTGGCTATAGACTTAATTTGGTCCGTCAGGACTGCTTCTTTGGTAACTCTGATATCTTGAAGAGGACCCTCTCCATAGGTCTTCTCTAAGAGAGAAGCTTTCTTAGGTGTCTCATCACCTCCTCCTGATGGTTGAATTGATCCCTTTGCAATGGTATAGATTATTGCTGAGGAAGTGGGTGCGGCACTAGTAGTTGCTTTCATCAGAGTTCGCTGAGCTGGAGGCTTCCTTTCTGACCTCTTCCTTTGGCCTGTAGTCCACTCAACCCATTGAACTATTCTTTTATAAATCCCCCACATCAGAGCCTACAATTCACTTACTACTTGGTCTAGCATAGGCTCTGAGCTGATAGGGGTGGACTTTATCTTCTCCAAGTATGTGTCATCATACAAGTAATTGCCATCATCTTCTAGCCCTTCTACTTCAATGTTAACATTGAACCTTTTGATTTGTTTAATGGTTAACAGGGCATAGAATCTTTCCCTGCTCTCCAAGTCATCTTTGTAATTGGCCCAATAGTCCTCAATATCAGGTGCATGGTGAATGGCCTGACTCATCTGTAAGACATCTCTAGCATAATTGACTAGATCATACTGCACCCTTAGAACATCATACATTTCCAGAGAGAAATTCTTCAAGAATGTTTTAAGAACATTCTTCACCTCTGAATGAGATGCACAACTATAAGCTCCGATGGTCATTGGGAACTCATAGCCTTTCTTCTTTGCCTCTGAATAGTTTAGGTTCACCTGGAGTACTTTTCTCATTACTTCAATCAGCACGATCATGTTAGTAGGGTATTTGAGCAGCTTCAAAGGAAAGTCATTGAAACCTGCAAGATGAAGATATGAGAAATCTCCAAACTGAATGAAATAGCATTTGAATTGGCTTATGAAGGCCATGGATTTAGGAGAAAATCTCCTTTCCAGACAACCTTGTAGCTCCCTGCACAGTCTCATTGTAAAGGCATCATTAACTATGAGATAATCAGCATAACTATTTTTTAGTTGCAAAGAAGGGAAAAACTCATAGCTTTTTACATCATCTAGGAATTCCTCTAACCTAGGAAGCCCAGGCCAGATTTGAATCATAGCTAAAATATACAAGAGGATAGAAGAAATGTAGAATTCATTCTAGAACTTGGCCCTATTGAGGGCATCAAAGAGATTCTCACTCACCATCAGGGCCCAATCAATGAAATGGTGTTGAGAATAGATTATCTAAACTAGGAAGAAATGTTGTTCAACAAAATTAAGAGATTTTCTCTCACCTCTAATCCTGTGAAGCAATACTAGGATGTCCATGATCTCTAGCTTCAGATTTGTGCCAAATAATGTTTTGGGCAACTTGCCCTTGGCGCTCGTGGGTTCTTTAAACTGTGACTGCATAATCTCTCTTTTCCATACTGGTCTCTTCATGGAATATTTAGAAACCACTCAGCTATAAGTCATCTTAGAGTATGTTTCCTACTCTAGAATGCAAAGAGAATTCTAGACAGACTCTCTATCAATAGAGAGGAGCACCGTGTTGTCTGGTAGGAAAATTTTCTTGGTGTCTGGGTTGTATCGGGATATACATTTGCAGACCAACTCAGGAGCTTGAATGGCTATAGGAAAACTGGTGGCTTTGAATAACCCACTCTCCTTGA
Organism: Thuja plicata; assembly: GCA_018584345.1. Taxonomy (NCBI): domain Eukaryota; kingdom Viridiplantae; phylum Streptophyta; class Pinopsida; order Cupressales; family Cupressaceae; genus Thuja; species Thuja plicata. The sequence continues at coordinate 3,390,320 of MU223077.1, read as the reverse complement.
GCCTCTTTATGAAAGGGTGCATTTTCTCTTCTTTCAATCTATTTTGAAAGTTCTGCATGTCGAAGAACTTCAGTGAGGTATCTGAGATTTTGTGCCACTCGGAGATAATTTCATTCATTCTGTTGAATCCTACAAATATAGAAGCCATGTGAGTATGATTCAACCCAGAGATTCAAATTTATCTTTGGAATATAGAGACAATGAGAAACTGATCTTAGCTACTTTGAATTCAAACAATTTGGTGAACAATGGTGGTTCCAGTTTGAAATCTTCAACTGACTTTATAATTTTTGAATTCTTACCGTTTAACGCCCGACTTCTCATGCCACACAAATGAAAAGACCTTTACATTAATGAACAAGTTTGTTACAAAGTAAAACGACCTTATTTGAATTAATTACTTTTCTTTACATGTTAGAAAACATTTTTTACTTTAGTAACCGTAACGGTAACTTTCTTAAAGCGATGGAAAATTACTTTTTCGCTTCTCCTTTGGGCAGAAAAATACTTTTGGAGTGCTGTCTGTCTGAAAAATCTTCCATTGGAGAATTCTATCCTATAGGGGTGCCAAAATGATATATATTGATTCCATTGGATTTCTTATATGTCAAATCTATTATGGGATGGATTATATTTCAAAACTTCTTCACCTTGATAGTTTGGTGGAAAAAGCATCTCATGAGTCAAAACCCACCTGTAGGAGTAGAGGAGAAGCCATTTTATGCTTTTCCATCTATAGAAAATTCCATGAGATTTTCTTCGCTTGATCATTTCTTTTGTTTCCCATAGGTTCGATATGAGTTTTCAAAGCTTTCTTGTTCCTGACTTCCTCCTATTCCATCTTTATTTACCTCTGAGATTCTTAAGTTTGTCGATTGTGGAAAGTGCACTCCATATGTGATTTTCCACCATGGAGAAGCTAAAACTTGATTTCCTGCCAATGCTGAAACTTGAAGATATGAGGTAGAGTATTTCATCTATATGTGATTTTGAGGTTAGGATCTTTTAAAACATGGCCTTTACCAGATTGGGAACTTAACCTACCTAATAAAAATATGATTTTAGACCCATAATTCACCCAGTGTAGGAAGGAGAAGTGAATTTAGGGAAATCCAATAAAGGCCTTCTATCCTAAGGGGATTTCTAGACTTAGACTTCAAACTTGCATGAAACATCCATGACTACTACTACACATAGAACATCCATTTTTGTCTTGAGGTATAAAGACCAAAAGTGGGACAACATAATCATTTTGGGGAGATAGTAGGGTGTATGAACGAGCACCAACTCAAAGGATAAGTTTGTGTAAGATGATTTTATGGGAAAGAAAAAAATTTCTAGGTGCAGACAATATAATTGCTTGCAAACCCTGATTTTTAGGCTTAATTATAGGAAGTAGTATAAAGACACTTCTGGAATCCAAGACTTAGAAAATCCTTAGGTTCTTGATAAAGGGTATCAGAATATAATGCTAGTTTTCTAAATTGTTAGGAATTTTTACAAGTTATTTGAGTTTTCCCTGTAAATAGGCCTAATTGCTTGTAGCCCTATTTTGGGTTAATTTGGCTTAGTTCTTTGAACTCAGTAAAGGTTCCTTGGCCAAATGAGTTTGTGGACATTGGATTTGATCCAATTAACTATCTTATGGACTATCTCTCCGTAGGGAATCTTTCTTGATCAATTGAAGATCAAAGTGTTGTGATTGAGTAAGAAGACCAATATGATTAATGATGTGTAGTTTCATTTCTTTGTTGGTGTACCTAAACTGAATCAAAGTAGGATCTTTTGGAAAGGGTTCTTTCAAAATTTGACATCGAGTACATTGAGAGAAAAGCAATAAAAGGACAAGCTATAGTAGATCAATTGGCTGATTTCCCATTAAAATATAATGCACCTATTCAAGTTGAGTTCCTAGATGAGCATCTTATGTATATGACTGAAAGAACTTGGAAGATGTTCTTTGATGGATCTTTTATGCAAAATGGATTAGGAACCAATGTTTTGTTTGTTTCTCCTCGTGGGTACACAATTCCTAATTATTACAAATTATTGTTCCCATGTACAAACAACATTGCTAAGTATGAAGCTTTAACAAATGGACTTAAGATAGCCATAGAATGGAGAATCATAGAGTTACACATCTATGGGGATTCCCAGCTAATAATCAACTAAGTTAATGATGCATATAAAAAAAAAATAAGAAGATGGTACCTTACAAGAAAATGGTTGATTCTTTAAAGAGGTACTTCACATTTGTCACATTTTAGCAAATCCCTAGAGCAAAAAATAAAGCAGCTGATGCTATGGCTACACTTGCTTCACTTCTTCAGTTGGAACAACATGAGTCAAGATTTGAATTCCTAGTGGAAGTACTACATCACCCTATCTTTGAATCCTAAGAAATCCATATTATTTGTACCCTTGTTGGTCATGACTCATCCCGTTATGGTGCCATTTACTCATATCTTCATGATGGCATTATATCTAAAACCTTTAACTAATCTAAATGCAGAAATCTTACTTGAAACACCTCTCACCATTCCCTTATCTTTGGTGATTTGTATACGAGGGGTCTCGATGGAACACTTCTTAGATGCCTAGAAAAGGAAGAATTTGATCAAGCGTTAGTTGACATTCATGAGGGCATCTATGGGGGACACTCCAATGGTCTTGCCATGGCCTGAAGGTTGCTTAGGGTGGGGTACTATTGGCCGACAATGTAGATTGATGCAGTAGCTTTTGCAAAGTCATGTGAAAAGTGTCAAAAACATAGTAACCTGATACATGCTCCAGCTATGGAGCTTATTCCTTCTATTTCTCATTGGCCATTTTAGTGCTGGGCCTTTGACCTTGTTGGGAAGATTCACCCCAGCTCATCAGGTGGACACAAATTTATCATTACTGCTACTGATTACTTTACTAAATGGCTACAAGCTATCCAACTTTCTATTGCCTCAGCCAAGATAGTTTCTCTATTCATTTTGAACCATATCATTTGTCGATATGGAGTGCCTTCTGAGATTATTGCTGACAACGGAGGCTAGTTTAAAAATAAGGACCTTAAACAACTCTGCAAAAAATTCAAGATTAAACAACATTGGTTCTCCATTTACTTCCCACAAGGAAATGGTCAAGCAGAGGCATCAAACAAGACCATTCTTAAAATTTTGCGTAGAATAGTGTGTAAGAATGGTAGAGATTGGCATTTATAAATAAATTTGGCTTTGTGGGCCTATAGAATGAGTATTCGTACTCCTACTGGGGCTACTCCATTTGCCCTTGCATATGGTGTTGAAGCAGTGTTACCTTTGGAGGTTCAGATTCCTTCACTTTGAGTTTCTCTCCATGGTTTAGTTACAGATGAAGACTACCATGCCATGAGACTTCAAGAGTTAAAACTTCTAGATGAAAAATGTCAAGCTTCATTTGACCATATGAGGGTCTATCAAAAGCGTATATCCAAAGCCTTCAACAAAAAGGTTCACCCTAGAGAGTTCCAAGTGGGAGATCTTGTCCTACGTGAAAATCCTAAGAATCAGCAACATAGAGATCAAAAGGGAAAATTTGAACCTAATTGGCTTGGACCTTACATTATTATAGCAACTTTTGGTACAGGTGCTTATTTACTATCTACAGAGGAGACAGAATATCTCCCTGATCCTATCAATGTCTTGCACCTGAAGAAGTTCTATCCATGATGCTTGTTCTGTCTGGGGGCATCCTTTGTACATATTATTGATCCTGAAAAAATCTAAAAAAGTGATATATTGTCAAAAATTCTAAAAATCAGAAAATATTCTGAAAAAATGATCATCTTAGTGAAAACCTAGCAATAAGTGCTTTGATGTATCTCCAAAAAAAATTATATATTTCAAAAATACAAAAAATAAAAACAAACCAAAAAATTCAAAAAATTCAAAAAAATAGAAAAAGTGCCTTGGTGAAAACTTTGAAACAGGCGCCTTGGTAGCAAAAATTCAAAAAAAATTATAAAAAATCCTAAAAATAAGAAAAAAAAAAAATGGAAAAAAGAAAATCAAATTGAAAAAGTTGTAATAAAATCCAAGTGGTGAAAACTTGGAAACGGACGCTACTTGAGGCCTTTGCACCCCTATCTCTTAGCGTGTGTCCTCGACACTTAGCCTTTCTCCATCATGTCTTGTCCTTATTGCCTTGGTTTTGGAACTAGTCTTTGTCTTTGTCGAGGGGGCACAACTGTGTTGGCTTCGGTCTCTTGGATGTGTTTGTCTTTAGGACACCTCACAAACATTGTTTTTTAACACCACCCCACCTGTGTTTCTCAACACTTCCCTAGCGTCGAGTGTTTCTCAACACTTATCAGATATCCTACCTATAGTCTAGATGATGTGATATTCCCCACTCACAGATGCGATACTCACAGCTTGACTCTATGACTTACACACATGCACTTAAATATTTGACTAGCTGAGACTTGTTTGACTTTATTTCTTTGTGTGTTGTCTGTGATGATTTCTTTGCTGAGTGTTCTCCCCCTATGATCATTTTCAATGATGTATAGCTAGAAGACTGAGGGAATGAGAACATGTCTTATTTCTTTTTCTACTTGTGGGTATATTTTGTTGGTCCTCACTGTCATTAGCATTTATGCTTGTTGCACTTGACATTGGGATCTACAAGGTATTATCCTTGACTGTTTTATGCGAGTGTGTGCTTATAGCCATCCTGACTTTCTTGTGTCTTGATGCGAGCATAATATTGCTATATCAAACTTAGGGAACCTCACTGCACTAGTCATCTTGACCTACATGTCTCTGATTCCTAGGTGAGATTTCCACATTTTTATCTGATATAGATCATATTAAGATTCACATAGTTATGCTAGTGTGTATTGTATGATCTTGCAATGATACCAATAACGCTCGATGATGATAATTAGATGTCTATAAGCATTGTGACCTTGCAAGTCAACCACTTTTCATAGTAGCTTGCATTCTTAGGTTCATGTTAGTTTAGTTTTTGCATCTTGCATATGGAGAGAGCTCTCCTTTTTATCATCTACGGACTAGTTGGTCAACTGTGCTCATTTTTTGATCCTTCTTGATCATACCTTTCATTTCTAGTCTGTCATATCACGTCATTTTCTATTCATTTTGGGATCGAAACTAAAATCCACGTTCATCTTGATCTTCAAAATCACATTTCATTATCTTATGTATAGTGGACTCACCTTTTGAGGCATAATTTTTAGATCTTTGATGGAATTTCTTCCTTTTTCATGTCTTTCAAACTTCTAGTCTTTCATTCACCCCACTTCTTTTCTTGTAATTCATCACTAGGGCATGTTTTCACTGCCTAATAGTTGATCTATTGACCTTTATTCTCGATTGTGATTCATTATGATTTGATCAAATATTTATCAGTTTGTTGTTCCTCTCTATCTGATTTCACTTTCGATTTCAAGGGGGCAGTACCTATTGGATTTTAATCGTTGATCCCTTGATTTTCTTGATTCAGCTATTTTTCTGTGAGCTTTTTCTCAAGCTTGAGATTCTTATCTCTTATTTTCGATATGATCCTGAATCAACCTCATGTCTAGAATCCTTTATTTATGATTGTCCAGATGTGATCCCAAATCAACCTCACATCTGAGTTGTTTTGTGATTCCATTTTGACCTCACACTTCAACTGCATTCTTTGACTACATGTGTTCCCGTGTCGACTACACATTTTTCAAAGAGGGGCAAATGTATACACCTTAAAATGGTCACCGAGACTTTGGGCCCCATTTCTCAATTTATCAAATCCCTGAATCAATATTTTCAAATATCAACAATATAAATTATATCAATTTCCTTGATCAAATCATAATCAATTCAGTATTTCCTAAGGTTTGAGCCTTATTTAACTTAAAAGAAAAAAAATAAAAATAAAAATCTTACTTAATTAAGAGAACATGCTCTCTTTTAATTAATTAAAAATCTCTTTTATTTAAATAATAAAATCACTTTATCCTAAGCCTTTATTTAATTAAAAGGAATTTCCTCCTCTTTTATTTAAATAAAAAATCTCCACTTTTCTTCTTATCCTATGTTTCACAAATAAAACATTATTCTTATTTTATAAAAAGGGAAAAATCACTTTTTTGTCTTATGTGGGACACAAAAGTCAACTCCTATTTTCCTATTGTAGGATATTTGTGCACAAGGATCAAGCTTCAATTTTTTTCCACCCTTGATTAAGACTTATGCCTCTTAATCTCAATGGTCCATTTCATCTCATTTCTTATAAAAAGAGAGCTCTCTCCTTCCTTTTCATATCTTAGGTTTTGATGCTAATGTTATACTGCAGGTTTTCTAGGTCACTTTGGATTTTTTTGAAGATTTGGAGCACTCTTGGCTTTTGCATCTACATGTTATCATAGTTTCATTTCTTGCATTATCATGGCATTCTTAGCTTAGATTTCTTTTATGCTTTAGATTAATTCATCTAGCTTAACTAGGAGGCTTTGTAATACACATAACATAACAATTCTTCCTTTTTGACAATTCTTACACATAACATGGCTGGGTTTTGACATACTCGGTAAGCCTCTTACTTTTATTTTCTTTCTTATTGTAACCATGTTGTCAAAATTCACATGACATAACCTTTTATGCCACAAACAAATGTCTTGATTTATAGCCAATAAACAAATGGTCTTAATATTATCAAGATAGAATAGGTTACATTTTCCTTGTTCACGAGTTCAGATCAAATTTCCTATTCCATTATAGATCTTTTCCTTTTTGTTTTCAAATGCAACTTGGTGTCCTATATTATTCAGCTATGAAATACTTAATAGATTATAGTTAAGTCCTTTTACCCAATATGCATTTTCACATCTGATTAGATTATTCAACATAATGGTTCCTTTTCCTTCAACTGGACAAGGTGAGTCATTACCCATCCTAATTGATACACCTATAATATTCAAAAGTTTCAAAATTTTCCTTATCTCCAGTAATGTGATGAGTTCAACCACTATAAATAATCTAGACATCATTTTTTCTAACTTTAGATATGAGTGAAGTTTCAAGATACCTTTCTTCTTCATCTGAATCATCCTTCATAGAAACAAATACTACCTAAACATGTTCATCAAACTCAGTGTTAGTATTTTTAGCTTTGTTTTCAACTAGGTAAAAAGCCTTCTTAACTTTTTCCTTGTACTCTCAATTGTCTCTTCTGTTAGAGTGGTAGTTGCTTCTATATTCTTGATCATCACTTCTGTCAAAATTATTTTCATAAGATCTATCATTATTTCTTTCATTCTTTCTCTTCTTAGGGCATCTAGTAGCAAAATTTCCAATTTATTTGCATTCAAAACAAACCAAGGGTAATTTACCTTTGTATCTTCCTTTACCTCTTTTCAATATTGTAGCCATCAGTGCTTCAATTTCATCAAGTTCTTGTTCGTCACTGTCACTGTCACTATGATTTGTCATAGTGTGTGTTAACACTTTTTCTTGTTGTACAACCTTAATATGACAACATACTTGTATAGTTGAATGCAAACTCCTATTTTATACAAGAGAAAGACAAATTGATGAGGATTTGATAAGATCCTCCTTCTTCTTTGAGCTCCACATCACTCAGGTGGTATTTCCTTATCTGCACATATATGAATCCTTTATGACAACTACAAGCTTGTAGTTATATAACTGTGGAATCATTTTTCAGACTCACAGGTAACTAATACCTTGATATTCCCTCTAATATTATATAATATTTAGCTTCATAAAGTAAGTCTGAAAACCAGAGAAAACCTAACTCTTAAAAATATGGAATGGAAATGGTTTTTCAAATAGATTTTGATGTATAGATCTCTGTAACATCTCAAATCTATCATAGACTAGTGCCTTATCCTATGGGTAATGGAGTCAAACATACACTTGCAAAGAGATTGTGAATGAAGGGAAAACAACTCTATTTGATTTGTCTATATGCCTTACATAAAAAAAAAAATGTATCAATCAAGTTCTACTTCTTGATCCACCTGGGTGTTCAGATATGCAACTTCCTACTCAAAGAATTTAACTCTCTCCTTGAAAGAGACATTGGAAATAGAGAGTACATAACCAACATCCACTGGAAATACAAGATTGAAAACACCCTTGATGTTCCAACTCATACAAATCTGAAAAAAAATCTTAATCACAGTTATACTTTAAATAAATCTATTGCTGATCATTCAATAGACAAAACTAAAACACCCTTGATGCCCTAGCTTATATGATTTTGGAAGTAAAATGGAGACAACTTGTTGATACAATAATATTAATGAGATTCATTCATAAAACTATTTTTACAATGATGTTCTTCCCAGAAAACCAAAAAAGATACAAAATAAATTTATATGCTAGGAAGAGAGAAAATATATTACAGAAGATATCCAAATTGGAAATTGATCTGAACTTGTTGCAGAGAGACTAAACAAACTTAGAAACTCTCTCCCAACAAAGAAGAAAATATTAACCACCAAAATTGAGAGAAATTGGAAATAAATAGGAGAAGAAGGATACCCTAAAGACTATGTCTGATAAACACCTATCTCCTTTGCAAATCTAATCTTTTGTTTTATCCTTTGGAAATCTGACTTTGCTCTATCAGTGATCTCACAATCTGATTTTACTTGCTTTCAAAGTCTTCAAAATCTGAAATATGCTTGCAAACATCTGACTCCATTTATCTTTTCAAAGTCTCAATTTATCCTCTGCAAATTACCTTTATTTTGTCACTGAGAAGCCTTTCAATTCTGATTTCATTTGCAAAATATCTTTGAAATCTGATCATATTCTCTACTCAAAAAACCTCAGGGAAAGCTCCAATAAATCTGATTTTGCAATGAAATATGTCTTTGTATTTTGTCTCTTCTTGCAAATATGATTTCATTCTCATTCAAAAATATGACCTTCATTTTCTCAGCATCCCTTCAAATTATATTTGCAAAAAAATCAGATTTCCTCCATCTTCAGACATCTCCCGGAATGCATTTTTCAATATTTGAAATAAAATACTTTTGCAAACTATGCACTTTACCCTTTAAAATTTGCACATTATTTAAATCATTTTGAAATATTTATTTTTTTCATATTAAGCCCATAAGAAACCATAATTTGACACTTGGCATGCATTGATTTGCTTCTTTATACTAGTTTTTTTAACTCACCTTTAACCCCTTCTCATCTCGAGACTTGGAGACTAAAAGGTCTCTAGATCTCTTGATATTTTCTTAACCTCAAGTCTATTTGGAGACTTGGAGACTAACTTATTCTCTAAGTCTCTGAATGAATTTTCTAACCATAGGTTTGTTTAGAGACTTCGAGACTAAGTTTATCTCTAAGTCTCTTGATCTTGCTTAGCTGCACCTTAACTGTGCCTTAACTATGGTTAGCCTGCACCATGTAGTCTCTAAGTCTTTGATGAATTCTACTAATAGTGGTTAGATCTGAAGACTTTGTAACCACCTTGTCTCTATGTCTTTGGATGTCTTATGGTTATCTCATTTTATCCCGCGACATGGTGACTACACTTTCGCTGAGTATCTAAACTTTCAACACTTAACCATCAACATCACATGATCTGGTGACTGGTGGTTATCTCCAAGTCACGTTGGTTATCTGGCTTGGCAGTTATCTTTTGGAAACTTTGCGACTAGCCACCACGTGTCCAACCTTCCTCGTCACCATCGACAGCTCCTGTCTGCAAAATTTCTTACTAGTTGCTCATGCACACTTCCCAAAGCACCGCCAACTATCCTCCAGGTACACATTCTAATGCATAGTTTGCCTACACATGTGTGTGAAGATATCCTCCTTCTCTTTCTCACATTTCAATATGTTTTCCATTTGGGTCATAAACATCTCAAACTTCGCTTGTGGGATGAATGTGGGACTAAATCTCTCTATGTTTTAAAGCATTTCCAGATTTTGGCAAAAAATAATGGTGCCCACTAGTATTTCAAAACCTCTAGCCAAGGAGCCCACAATAATCATATTGGCTTCTTTATTATTTAATAATACTATTCCTTTGGTATATAAATACCAAAAAAAATGCAAACCTGGGCAATGTGGGATATATGCCTTTGCACATTTCAAACTTTGTTTTTTTTTTCTGCCAATACTCAGAGAGGCATAACTTTCATGGTTCAACTCTAATTTGTCTAAAATTTTTACTATAGATTTCAGGCATGGTCTTTTCAATCATATTCAAAACTTAGCCTGACCCAGTTTGTAGTTTTTCAGATATGACCAAAAATGTGACTGGTTATGCTCTTGCATTTTCAATTTTTTGAAGGTTTCCTCTGAGTGCAGCTCACCAATGGCCATGTCTTCTTGCCTTTTAAAACCACAAATCTCTTCCATAGGCTTGGGTTCCCCTGGTTGTGGATTCCTTTTTTCATTTTAACTTAAAACTTTTAAAAAATCTCTCCTCCATTCCTCTTTGTCTGCACAAGCTTTCACACTGTCTACTATTTTTCATTTTAAAGAAAACTTATTTCTCCATTAAAAATTAATTGGTCTTTAATGCCCCTTTCCTTTGCAACATTCTGTGTGGGCATTTTATGTATTTGCAATGTGTTGAAAGTTCTTAAACCTTCAAGAATCTGTGCAAACACCACTTTTAAATCTTGCCTGAGCTTCTGTATTTTGCAACTTGCACTTTGCAATTAAATGTTTTAACTTATCTAGATCCTCCATGTTTGGTTGATGCACTCCTTTTGCATAGCATTTGTTTAAGTTTTGTTTTCTTTCTTAATCCTCTGTGGCTTTACTTTATTATTTAAATTAAAACATAAATAATTGTGCAGGTGGTTTTGTTGTTGCTGGGTCATTTTTTGGCCTTCTACCACTTCAAAAATTGTCCAAACCATGTGAAAAATACTCCCAGGGCATGAGAAATGCATTGGGAAAGAATATAGATGAAGAAGTGGCCATTTTAAATCTGTAAAGTTTGTCAAAATCTGCCTGTAGCCTAAGAAACATGATTGATATTCAGTTTTAGTTCCAGAATGCACTATTAATTAGAAAATCTTAAAATCCCTCTTCAATGTTTATTTATTTTTTCAAGTCTTCCTCAATTCAACACTCTGAAGCAATTCAATGTTTATGCATCAATAATTCTTGTAGTTTTCAGCCATTTCAAGTAAAATTCCTTATCTGTTATCCTACTGTAGAATTCATAATATTATTTGATAAAAGTATATCTGCATTCAAGAAAATTAAGTGTTTCATTTCTAAATCCCCATCTCACCCAATCATGGCTCATTTTGCAATCAGAGCATGAAGAATTGAACCAACGATCACTTAGAACCAATTTTTATACCTTCTAGGAAAATGATCACATTAATGGCAACTCACTTCTAGACAAGCTTTAAAAATTGACTAAATGACTCTTTGCAACTATGGGAACTGGAACACACATTCCTCTCTAGCATTTGAGCAATAGCCATCAAATGGATTTTCTTGAAAATATTAGGGCTTCAAAATAATAACATTCAAAGTGGGTAAATTTATTATATTATGCAACTAGCAGTATTCAAACATATGCCAACCCTACCAGAAATGCAACTTGAAAAGTCCTCAGAGAAATTCTTGAAAATCTCACTTGGAAAAATGACTTTTTCATAATCATTGAATACACATGCAAAAGAGCTTCTGTAGATTTATCCTCAGGTGCAAGATAAAAATAATCAAACTTAGTAATTCAGAAAATAGTGCAAGTGCAAAATGCTAAAACAACATAAAATTCATTCGGATTGGCCATTGCAAGATTACCCAGACAAGCTCTATGACCTCAAAACTAGATAAGGTAGTACACTTACATGCCATGAGAGCGATACCACAATCAGTTCTTGAAAATAAGTCTCATAAAATGACCATTTTGGAAACTGCAATTCTGTTCTACATTGTCAAACTACACAAACTACCTCTAATACTGAATTCATAAAGTTATCAAGATGAACCTTCAGAATCTGAACCTCTAGAGCTTAATTTACCTTCACACATGGAACATGAATATTTAACTAATTTTCACAAAAGGTGAACTGATCAACTATTACAAGTCTGCAAAGTTAGCATCTTACCATTTTTTTGATTTTAAACTCATTGAATATGTAGAATTTGGATTTGGAATTAGCATAGAAAAGTGATCATATAGATTGACCTGAGTCCAAAACTCTTCAAATAGGTAAATTCTCATGTCTACAATCTAGAACAACTTCCAATTCTTCTTTACCTTGGACAGGGTGTAAACAAGGAAATCACAAAATAGGTCACTTAATTATGGATTCTGCACATTTAGTGAAAATAAATTCAATTATGCAGAGCATTCAACTAGATATATCTTGTAGAAGCTCAAAGTAGACTATTCAACAATCTATGTATGACATAGAAACTAAACAGTTCTGTAGGACAAACTTTGGGGAAACTAAAAACTTATCAAATGGATTGAAAATGACTTAGGAATTAAAATATAAGCTCATTTTCATACATGTAAAACATTTCCAAAGTAGTGACTTATGAAACCTAAGAGCATGCAAGATATTCAGATGCAAAGTAGGCTTGTTACAACAAAGTGAACACCTCAAAATGACTACTCCCTAAACATGTCAGATTTGAAATGTAATAGATGGAACCTACTGCATATGTCAACTGAAAATTGTTTAACACACTTTCCAAGTAGTATAACATGAAAATCATCAAGGTACCCTCTATAAGCATTCCACTTAAGCCTTCTCATAAAATATTTTCAGGGGTACTCAACTTTTCTTATAGAAAATTTCAATTGGTCACTCCAAATTTTGGACAAATTTAAGAGTACCAATAGTGGCTCTAATGGTGGACATGTGCCCCATATGAGCATGCAGAGAACTTTAAAATCTTATGGTAGAAGTAGACCACCCTCAAACTTCAAATAAGATTTTATCTCTTTTCACTTTCCTCTTCTTCTTTTACTGACATCTCTCAAAAATTATCTCTCTTCTCAAAAATGCGGAAACCTCTTACTGAAAGAAAACACACAATTGGAAATAAAAGAAACTATACAATATTTTCATTATCTACAAGAGACCCGAAGCCCCAAAAATGATATCAGCTCTTACCTCTGTCATACACCTAGTTTTCATCTTCATAAATTAGAGATAAGCTGAAATGATCACTTCCATACATCTAACCTATCTTATTTCCATTATCCGTTAGCTCAAGACAAAAAATGTCATCATTATCCATTTGAGAACTAAAATAGAAAAAATACCAATTTTGCAAAGCATGTGGCATATGCATGATGCATTCATTAGGTAGCAAAAAATGAGAAACAATGCAATAATCAGAAATGTTTAGCTCGAAACCACATCTCTGAAAATCACCTCCTAGATAAAAAATAAAACACTTAACATCTTCCAGGTTTCTTGGGTTAGCATTACTATATCCATCCACATTAGTAGTTTGCACATTAAATAAAATATCAGGATGCTAAACTTTATGCAAATACTGAAAAGATTCACCGCTTAGGATATGATCTGGCTCATTCTTCAAAGTATAAGGAACAACAATCGATTCACTATCAAATTTAATCTCATCATAGACATCATGGATCTTATGAAAAGGGTTCTGAATTTCTTCGGGAAGAGATAAATCAAGAACATCAAAAGAAAAAGATTAAACATCTTCATGATCAAACAATGGTAATCCCATATCATAATCCATACTCCTTTTTCTCAAAAGGATTACCATCCCGCATCTTGTCATTGACTTTCATATTCATATTAGAATCTTCATAAATACCTTCCTACAAATTATCAACATCATTCAAATCTAAAACTTTTTGGTGGGTGGGTGGGAAAACATTAGCACATTCATCATAAACATGTGAATCCTGAGAAACTGAAGGACTATCCCTTAATAGTTCATTAGAAAATTCACAATTTGAAAAAGATTTACAATCTACATAAATATCCTTATCAGTGCTCAAAATGATATTTGGAGTCTCTTTATCCCTTAAATCTACAATAAGACTGATGATTTCATCATCTGACATATCATACTCAACTTGATTGTTCTCTAGTGACATAGGAATATAAGGAAAATCAGAAATATAAGTATCAATACTCTGAATATCTGATACATATTCCTTATCAAATTCAATACGTGCGAAGTGCTGAGATTCAAGTCTATCTTGCCCTAAAAATCTGAGATATTTATAAGACAACAATTCTAAAATTTATTCATTATGAATTGAACAAGTATCATCATTTATACTCATCTCTGAAACACATTCACAATCATCATCTTCATAAATATTTTTCATACCCTCAACAATGTCATCAATATCAAAACTTATATCCATAGGGCATGAAGTTTGAGAATGACTTTTTGATACATACCTCTGAAAATCAGCAATCAAAAAATCTAAAATTTGCTCACTGCTTACCAAGGATTGATAATCTTGTTTATCCTCATTAAGTTCTTGCTTGATGCTGAAAATTTCTTCATCATTGGAATCATGGAGTGAGATCTCTCAAACCATATCATATTCTATAAAGGAATCACTATAGACACTCACATCTACATCATAGTTATTATCTTGTTGTCCACACAAAACATCTTCATTGTCTTGTTGCTCAGAGAGTTCATTGTCAATATTAGAATCAAGAAAACCTTCAGCATAAGTAGACTCATCATAATAACCATAAACACTAGATTGGAAATCAATAGATTCATCCTCATCAGCATAACTAGACTCATATTCAGTATCTTGAACATTTTCAGATTCAATACCACTAGATTCAACTTCAGATATGTGCTTAGAAGAGAAATTTTCTACATGCTCTATCCATTGCATAGTATTCTGAATAATGTCCACCCTCTGAAAGATTTGCAAATTTATAGAATCAGGACAAAAAAATTTAACAAACAAATTTACCCAAACAAACTCCTGAGGATAGAAAGGGATATCATACTCTTCTATCTTATTAGTAAACCTCATGTAGAAATCACACTGAGACTCACCCTCATTTTTGCTCATATTTTCTTGTAATGTTTTAACCACCCTTTCTTGAATCTTTTGTCTTATTACTTTAGTTTCTACACTAAAATTTCAAGTTCTGGTGAAGGGCTTTCAAATTTAGACATATCATGATTATCACTATCCTCCCCATTACCATACTTCTCAACAAAACAATCTTCTAATGTAGCCATAGATCCTAGTGAACCATGAGGTAATTTCTTAAACCAATCTCTAGCATCTTCAACTAGAGATATAGAAAATAAATTCATTAATACATCCTCATGTGTAATGTCATGATCATCTATCAAATCATCAAACTTTCTTATATGTTCCTTAGCTGATTGTTTATCCAAACTAGTAAACTTTGGCAAACAATCTTTGACTACTGGTGGAATAGGATTTGGGTATCTAGGGATACCTTTAAAATTTATAGCATTGCATAACCTAACCCAATATAGGTGTGACATCTTGACAAACATAATAACTACAAACTTCTTTTTTTCTTCCCTTTTACTTAGTGCTAACCACTTAATAGGTAAAACATGTAAAACTAATTTTCATGGAACAAAAGACTTATCGAATGAAAATAAAATACTTGGATAATGAATGTAGCTGCTACAAATTATTTGATTTGAAGTCACCTCCAAATCACTTGCAAAAATTTGTAGAGTTTCCACCTCTTTGTAGAGGAAAATATTTAAATAGATGAGATCTTCTTCCCATCTCTGACCTTTTTTAAATCAGCAACTTCCATACATCTCCAATATAGAGTTTTTTAATAATTCCTCTTGATTATTTTTGCAGTCATAAGAGCCCAAAAATCTGTGTTGGAAACAATTGTTTAATTGTGTATTGTCCTTGATGTTACAAAAATGTCATATCAGTCATTAGACAAAGTCTACCGAGCTCAGAATGTTAAGCAAGGCAGTTGACAGAGTCTACCGAGCTCAGTCGGTAAGAGAAGAATTTACTGAGTCTACCGAGCGCTTCAGAATACTATATCGAGAATTTAGTTACTACCGGGCTCACTCGGTCAACAAAGAATTTCAGTCTTTATCGAATTCAGTCGGTCATCAAAGAATATGCGAAGGAAAGTTAGTCCTTACCGAGTTTGCAGTACTTACCGAGTTCAGTCGGTTACCGAAGGATTTTCGCAGAGTCAGCAGTGTTCACCGAGCATCAGTGAAATGTTTATGCAGCTGACTAATGTAATATTTATTAATTGAAACTTGTATATGCAGCTGACCAATGTAATATTAATTGTAACTTGTAATTGGGCCGACTTGATAACTTGAAGGGTATATATGAGAGATCAAGTTGCGAATTCAAAAGTGTAAGAGTAGAAAAGTGTGTGGAAATATGAAGAAGCATATCAGAGCAGGAATATGCGAATTCTAATGAAGGATCAGAGATATCCTCGAGGTGCTGCAAATATATATGTGATCAATAAGGATCTATTGGCGTAGAACAAAGATCTGTATCAGCAAGATAAGTTGTATTTAATTCAGATCACTTCATTGTTACTCTCTGACAATTGTAGCAGTGATACCAAAATCTCTTAGCAGAGTTGGTCTAACAACCATTTTGTAAATCCTCTTACAAGGTGACAATTCAGTTGAATTGATCTAAAGACCTCTCACAAGGCCACTCCTAACAGGGTGATTAAATCCTCTAACAGGGTCACACCTAACAGTGTGTTTTGTAACCTTTAACAGGGTTGGCTCC